>JASVEL010003234.1:552500-575014 GCA_032618575.1 Nicotiana noctiflora
AATAAAATTATAGTCAATTTATAATTGCTGTTTTTTTCTAAAAATAAGCTTAGTTTTGAATGATTTGGAATAAAAATAATTTTTACCATATAAGCTTTAATATGACTATAATTTTTAATAGTTTTGAATAAATGATTTTTATTAGTTTTTCTTTTTATATATTCAAGTTTTAATATTATTCTGAATTAGCTTCTTTTATTATTAAGTTATGAAATTTCGTATTTAATAAAATAATAATAAAATAATTCCGAAAAAAAAATATTTTCTGTTTAAACATATATTAAAATCTGTTTCATTAAATTTTTGTCATAAATTAGATAAGTGTTGCATTTTTAATTTCTAGATTAATTAAGATATTTCTTTATTTATAAATACTAAAAAAAAATAGGAAATGTAGTCATTTTAGGATTATTTTGTTAATAAATCAGATAATCAAGCCAAATATAACAGTTGAGCGACCGTGCTAGAACCACGGAACTCGGGAATGCCTAACACCTTCTCCCGGGTTAACAGAATTCCTTATCCAGATTTCTGGTACGCAGACTGTTAAATAGAGTCAAACCTTTCCTCAATTCAGGATTCAACCGGTGACTTGGGACACCATAAATCTCCCAAGTGGCGACTCCGAATATCTCAATAAATGAATCCCGTTTTGGTTGTCCTTTAATTGGAAAAACTCCTTTTTATACCTAGCGCCCTCGCGGGCCTGCGGAAAAAGGAGGTGTGACAGCTCTGGCGACTCTGCTGGGGACGATTAACCCAGAACCACTGGTTCAGGGTTAGAAATTCGAGCTTAGAATAATTGTTGTATTTGGCTTTGTTTATTATCTGATATTTTTATATGGTAAATGGGAGTATTCGCCCTCGAATAGGATACAATGGGAGTATTCGCCCTCGAATAGGATACAATGGGAGTATTCGCCCTCGAATAGGATACAATGGGAGTATTCGCCCTCGAATAGGATACAATGGGAGTATCCGCCCTCGAATAGGATACAATGGGAGTATTCGCCCTCGAATAGGATACAATGGGAGTATTCGCCCTCGAATAGGATACAATGGGAGTATTCGCCCTCGAATAGGATACAATGGGAGTATTCGCCCTCGAATAGGATACAATGGGAGTATTCGCCCTCGAATAGGATACAATGGGGGTATTCGCCCTCGAATAGGATACAATGGGAGTATTCGCCCTCGAATAGGATACAATGGGAGTATTCGCCCTCGAATAGGATACAATGGGAGTATTCGCCCTCGAATAGGATACGATGGGAGTATTCGCCCTCGAATAGAATACGATGAGACTATTCGCCCTCGAATAGGATATTTTACGTTTGTTTTATTTTTACATTGTCCTTTGCATATTTCATAAATTATTACCAGAATGCATTTTTTAATTCAAAAATTGCTACTAAAAGCAGACGCCTACCTGTATAACAAAAGGCAAGTCTTCAGTCTTTACATTGCAGGTCTTGAAACCAGTAACCCACCATAAAGCAGAGGGTTACAACAAGAGATCCCAGCGCAAATTCAAGCGCATGAGTCAAAGGAAAGGAGGTAATGAAGGAAAATTTTCCCAGCATCATTATCCTCAGCAGGCAAGTAAACAGTTCTAAAGATATCCCCAGCAGTCAGGAGGGAAAGCAACACGACCCAGGAGGAAAGCAGTTCCGAAACAAGGTAATTTAGGAGAAATGATGGTTCAAGAGTCGATGCAGCAAGAATAAAATGGTACAAGAAGCAAAGGAAGGCGATCTAGTTTTGAAGTTGTAGTTGAAGTCAGGGAGCCCGCCTGAAGAATGGAGTGGCGATTTATTTTCAAAGTTTGTAATTGAAGTCAGGGAGCCCCCCTGAGAATGGAGTGGCAATTTAGTTTTGAAGTTGTAGTTGAAGTCAGGGAGCCCGCCTGAAGAATGGAGTGGCGATTTATTTTGAAGTTGTAGTTGAAGTCGGGGAGCCCGCCCGAAGAATGGAGTGGCGATTTTATTTTGAAGTTATAGTTGAAGTCAGGGAGCCCGTTTGAAGAACGGAGTGGCAAGTTATTATTTTTGAAGTTGTTGTTGAAATCAGGTGCCCGCCTGAAGAATGGAATGGTGATTTTTGATTAAGAGTTTGTCGATAAAGTCAGAAGCCCGCCGGAAAAGCAGAACGGCATCTCAATTTCCAAGATTTGATAAGGATAGTGAAGAATCGGAAAGTTACGGAGTGTAAAGGAAATCCCCAGCATGAATTCAAGTTTGTAATCGAAAGGAAGGCAACAAGGATCAGAAAGATAGATCCAGACTTCGAAGGAAAATAGTTCGAAGATCACAAGGAAGGGACCAATGGTCGGAGTTCGGCAATCAAGATAGGCCGAAATAACAATTGTCATAAGAGAAGAAGCATGTGAAGAAACATCAGAGCCAGCAGGATGGCAAGGAACATGACAAGATCAAGTTGAAAAGATAGATAAGAATTTGCAATACGGTAACTTAGTCTAGCTTCTTATTTTTCGTTTAGCACGGTGTAATAAGGAGATCAGTTAAGCAGTAGCATCAGCAGCAACAACAATAACATCAAGATCACAACAGTCATGGTAGCCCCAACTACCAAAACTTCCCGAACTACATTGACCTGATTCCCTTTTAGCCAGGGATATGTAGGAAACCTTTTGAAGCAAAGTTTCGGTCAAAATTTTGAAAAAAAATGCTTCTCACGGAGTGCTCAAACGGGCAAAAATCGCTCGTATCCGCTCACTCGTCTTTGCACAGAAACTCTTCGTGTTTACGCGCAAAGAGGGGCAGCTGTGAGCACGTGATTTTTGCCCTATATGAGAATTACTCCCAAAAATTCAAAATAAAAGAGTTTTGTGTTGTTTGCAATATTTGTGAATTTTGTGTTATTTTTTTTGAATTGTTTGCATTTATCTGTGCATATTTATTTGTTTAAATAAATAAAAAATATAAAAATATATTGTATTTATATAAAATTCAAGTTTATAATTAGTAATAAATGTCCAAATTGGGCAATTTCATTTTTTATTGTTATTTAATTATATGTGATAGTTATTATTAGAAGTTAACTAGTACTTTTATGAATTAATTTAGTTCTATAAACTAATTTAGAATTTTTAGAATTTTGGTTTTATTTTAAGAAAACAAAAGAAAAGAAAATAATGGGAGGAAATCAAAATCGGGCCAAAAATGCCAAAAGCCCAAACAAAATTCGGTTCGACCCAGTCCAAAACCAAAGCCTTACCCGTTCAAATGACCCAACCCAATTGCCTGATCTCTCAGACCAACCAAACGACAGCGTTTTAGGTGATCGTATCTGCACCGTCCATTCATGTTAATCCAACGGTTGATATCCCATCGCCCAACCCGTTTCACCGGCTGACCCATTTACCCGTTCCCCCACTTAACCAAACGACACCGTTCCACTTTAATAAGCTGATCCCTACCGTTGATCTGATCAAATCTAACGGTCTAGATTAAATCCCACACCCAGTATATATTGTTTCCAATGACCCGGCCCCCTAGAACCCCCCCTCTCTTCGTCTCTCAGAGGTCTTCAGAGACCAGACCTCACTCTGCCATCCTCCGCCCGCCTGAAATCGCCCACGGCGGCGGATGACGGCCAAACGACCCAATCTTTACACCACAAATCCCCCTTCTTCCCCTCTACATGAATCCATAACCCCTTTTCCTCAAACTATCACCAAACAGTTCGAATTTTCTTCAGAAGAATCAAACCAAAACCCTAGTCGGCCCAATTAACCCCAAAATCACACCTCGTAACCATCCGACCTCCCTCATCCCCAAGTCACCACTGTTAGCCTTCGAATCAAGCCAGAATTGGTTGAACGTTTAAGTTAGTTTACTGAACGAACCAAGAAGAACCCAAAGAATTTGGGGTCTTAATTGACCTTAGTCAGTTGTTCTTAGTCAAGAACACTTGTTTAAGGTCCGTTTGGACCTCAAAAGTTCGAATTAGCCGGACGGGTTTAGAGCTTGACCTTTAATTTCGAGGTATTTCTTTCCTTTTTTTCTCTCTTCTATTTCTTCTCTGTTATTTGTTTGAATTTCGTTATAATTTATTCTTGTGGTCAATCATTCCTTCCCCTTTCTTTTCTTGGTTTATTTTCTTTTCCTCTGCTCTGTCAGTTTGAAATGTGTCTTAAGGGAGTCTTCATTGATTAATTTGTTTGCTCATAGTTCTGTTGAATCGTTGTTTGTTACCTCGATTTGTTCTGTTTTCGTATATTTGACTGAGTCTACTGTCCATCCGATGAAATGTCGAGTCATGTCTAAATGCTATGATAAATCCTCTGTTTTGATGCTATGTGATTCAACTTGAGTTAAGCCTAAGCTATTTAAGTGAATTGGACTTGTTGTTTGTTGTATTGAATCCACACCAGTTGTTGCGCAAGTTTGAAATAATTAAACTAAGATAGTTTGTTCAAATTAAAATAATAAGCTTGAGTGGTAGCCCATGTGCTGTCAAGGCACGCCTGGACTTAGAATTTTCAGGCTGCCACTACCAATTTAGTTTAAACAAAAGAGAAATGGTTTAATAATAGAGGACAATCAGTAGTGGTCTTCATGGGATGGGGGAAATCAATTTGTTAATTATCAATAAAGCTCCTAAGAGCTGGAAAAGGAGTCCAGAAAGAGAAAGAGGTTTAAGGGGGAATGCACATGTAATTATCTGTAATTATATTTCATTTTTAAATAAATTGAGATGAACTATATAAATCTTCGCTGACCATTTTGGAGATTTTCATACACTAAAAATACACACACTTCTGAGACAAATGATAAGTTCTATATTACGTTCACTTTCTATTTTTTTTTAAGATTAGGAGGGACTGACAGAGAGGGCTGGAAAAAAAAAGAAGGAGGAGAAAACACATAGAATAGAATCTGGAAAAACAGTGGGAGTTTAAGGGAGACACAGATAGAGATTTGGAGAGCCTGGGAGTAAGGAAAAATAATGAGGGGAGACTTTTAAGACAGTGAGCTTGAAGGAAATCAGGGAGAGTATTAAGAATGACAGATAGAGATTTGGAGAGCCTGGGAGTAAGGAAAAACAGTGAGGAGAGAGTTTTAAGACAGAGAGTTTAAGAGAATTGGTTACTATTCTATTAGAAATTATTTTAGAGGATCTTTCCACTTTTCTCTTCAATCTGAAACTCTTTCAAGTGGCTTGAGTTTGGTTTGGGTGTCAATTTGGTCAAGATTGTTTGAAACTGGATTTTTGGTTCATTGAACTATAATCTTGGATTTTGGAGTCTGTTTTGGGTTGAATATTTCATTGGATTTGAGTTTGACATTTGCTAAAAGTGCTGCGAGCTTGTAGCTGAATTCTGGATTGTTTACTTCAAATTCTTAAGTTCAAAAGTCGATCTTGAATTGCTGCTGTTACTGCTGAGCCTACTGCTCCTCACTCTCTTCTTTGTTCCTTTTCTTATCCCAGGTATACTCCAGTCTTATGGGCGTCATTTGATATATAGTTTGAATTTGAAGTATGAGTTTGGATAAGATCAAATCTGATGCTATATTAGCTGAACTGTTTTCTCTTCTTTTAAATTTTATGATTCGTATGTAATATGTGTCTTTGGAAAGATTTTGAAGAGGTATCTATTGAAAAGTTAGCTGCAATTGAAGCTTAAAACATGTTCGTATTTTGCTGCCTTATGTTGGGGATGTCCTAGCAATATTTTTACTTCATTTCGTTTAGTCGATTGTTGTTGGAATATTGGTTAGTTTAATATGCGATTAGAGGGGCTTAATAGTTAAACTAAGTTTTTTTTTGATTCATTTTTGCATTGCTCCATTGAAGGGTAGGCTTCAGGAATTAACACCTTAATAATGAAAGAATCAAATTAATGGTTGAGTGGACTAGATAATTGTTTGAATGTTGAAAGGTCCAAATTATATAGCTTTACCCTTTATTGGTGGCAGTTGAGTTGTACTAGCTATTGACAAAGGAAATTAGAGTAATTTTAATGACTTATTTTAATTATTTTTTTTAAATTGGGGCCCCAAGAGAATAGGAGACGGAAAAAGCTATGAAAAGAACTACTCACTGCCAACAAATTATTGCATTAAATATAAGGAAATCTGTTGGTTGAAAAAAAAAGGGACAATAAATAAGAGCACTTCCTTTTCTATATAAGAACAACGAATCATGGGTTTGGACTAAAAGTTAGAAATGACGCATATTGAATTGAGTTTAAGAATATTCTATCACTTCTTTTATGCTAGTTGTTATTAAATAATTCACTAAGAGCATGTTAGGTCGCGAATCTTTAGGCACATAATTAAGTCGTCGTGGCTATGGGTACGGTTCCCGTGACGTAGTGGTGATGCCTAATCCTTAAATTCGGGTGTACATTTATATGACTCAAATCCAAATCTTAACGAAGTCGAAATGCGTTAAAGGTCACATGCGTACTGGTACGGTGTGATCCGAAATACATTTTCACAACGTTGCAATTCTTGTAAAATAATATTAAAAGCGGTTAAAAGTTGAATTTTTCACATGAATTAAAGCAAGGTATAAATCAGATAAATAAGCCAAACACGACAGTTGAGCGACCGTGCTAGAACCACGGAACTCGGGAATGCCTAACACCTTCTCCCGGGTTAACAGAATTCCTTATCCGGAATTCTGGTTCGCGGACTGTTAAATAGAGTCAAACTTTTCCTCAATTCGGGATTTAAACCGGAGATTAAGAGTTGAATCCCAATTGCTATTTGTTTTTGTGTTGGGTATGACGTATGGGCATGGTGACGAGTATCCATATGTAGGTGTCAAGCATGACAGTGAGTCTTAGTTTTGCTAATTGTGCACCCTTGATTGATCCTATGAAAGCCGGAACTGAGCATTGATGTTAGTTGTGCCAAGAAGAAGTTAAATAGGATTGGTTATAACTGACTCCCCCTTGTTGGGATATTTGACTTGTTATGATTATTCCCTTGTCGGGATTGTATTGCGAACTGTGTTGAAAGTATAGGGAGCGGGTGATACGCCTACCACAAGAAATATTGAAATGTGAGTGGGTGGTACGCCTACCACAACAAATATTAAATGGGAGCGAGTGGTAGGCCTACCACAAGATATATTGAAATGGGAGCGGGTGGTACGCCTACCACAAGAGATACTAAAATGGAAGCGGGTGGTACGCCTACCACAAGTGATATTGCAAAGGGAGCGGGTGGTACACCTACTACAAATGATATTAAAATGGGAGCGGGTGGTACGCACACGAGATGTTGAGAATTGGGTTCGGGTCGTATGTCTGCGACAAGATGATTTGAATATGAAAGTAGCCTTGTTTTTTCATTATTGATAGAAGTTAAACTGTAGATGTACGTACCATTATTGCTGATATTTGTTTCTAACTATTACCTCTGAAGCATGCTCACCTCCCCAGCTTAAATTGTTATGTTCTTTCTATATTCCGTGTACTCGTATATATATCTGCATAGGTTTATGTAGTGTCCCGTCTAGCCTCGTCGGGGTTAGGCTAGGTACTTACCAGCACATGGGGTCGGTTGTGCTGATGCTACACTCTCTATAGTTTTGCACTGGTCCAGGTTTCGAGCAGCAAGAACAACAACTTTAGTTCAGGAGCATACCTTCAGTCCGGAGAGACCCGAGGTAGCCTTGCAGGCGTTCTCATGCCCGATGTCTCCCTTCTATCCTTACATTAGACTGCCATCCCTTTCCTTTCAGGATAAACTAATTTATGTTTTCTTTCATACCGTGTATTTAATATTTCTTAGATGTTCGTGAGTACGTGACTCCAGATACGGGGTTGAGATGCATGTTGGGATTTCGTACTCTATTCAGCTATTTAAATTTAAGACTTTCGCTTATGATTCTAATTCCGTTGATTTTATTTTAATATTTTTAATTGTTGAAAAGGAATATGTGTTTAAGGAAAGTCAATTAAGTTGGTGTGCCTAGCTCCTATTAGTAGGCGCTATCACGACCCCCGAGGGTGGGAAAAATCCGGGTCGTGACACGAACGCTGTGAATTTAAAATTATTACTCACCTCAAACTTGCCCGAAAAGCTATGCCACAACACGCTTGCCTCTCGACCCAACTTTCGAGTGCTCAAAATCTGCCAAGTTTAGATTTTTATAATCAAATTATGCTAAACGAATGATTTCTAATTAAAAAATATCTATTTTAAGCACAAAACCCGAAATCAGCCAAAATCTCAGCTATCAAATCCTTCAGGGATTGCTATCACTATTTTCACATTATTTGACATGTTATTTGATCCATGTCCTAAGTTTAAATACCGTTTTTGCAATGCTCAACCATCTTTCTAAGGTTTGAGAACTTAAACACTATTTTATTGACATTCTAAGTTGATAATTACTATTTTAATATTTTTGAGAGGCTTATACGACTGAGCACGGATCGAGTTGTGCGCCGCAATGGTTTTATATTGATATTGAGGCTGAGATCCTGGTTGGTGCCACGAGATGGCTTGATATTACGCTTGGGCTGTAGTATCTCCTTCGGAGTCTGTACACACCCCTAGTGAGCACCGTCGACGTTAAGTGGATCGGACTGCACGCCGCAACGAGTACTAGAGTGTACCATTCTATGCGTTGCATTGTATTCATGCATTTGTCATTTATCTGGTTTACGTGTCATAGTATTTCCATACTCTTATTTCATCGGCTTGTTGCTTCACTATTAAATATTCTGAATTGCCAGTTATACACTTTGTATTATTTCATGATTTCTTATTCTCAGCCTTTATTTATGTTTATTACTTATTGGGTCGGAGTACTCACATTACTCCCTGCACCTTGCGTGCAGATCCAGGTACCCCACAGGCTGAGTGGGGACTTACATAGCAGAGCAACAATATCTAGGAGTATCGAGGTAGCTGCATGGCGTTTGCAGCCTTGATCTTGCCCTTGTATCTCTATCTTTTATTCTGTATTTCTTAGATAGACTTGTAGTAGGTTGACATTCTGTATTAGAGGCTCATATTCGTGACATTGGGTCCTATTTGGCTATGTTGCAGTATTTTGTTAAACATCCTCCGCCTATTTCATCGTTATTCCTAGACTTTGAATATAATGGCTTAGTAATTACCCCCTATGCTTTATATCTATTATCTGTTTAAGTTGGAAAATGTTGTTGAAAGGCCGGGCTTGCCTAGCAGTGTGTTGGGCGCCATTATGACCAGGGTTGGGGCCGTGACAGGAGGTATGATTACTTATAAAGGATATTGTGACACACATTTCAAGCAACACATTATAAGTTCTCTTTAAGCTTTTATCCAATTGTGTCTTGTGAACTATCAAAGAGCATCTAATTCGACGGTGGTTAATCTCCCAAAACTGTAATTGTTCAATTCGCATGGTTTGAATTTACCTTATCATTACTTATTTCTATTGCTATTTAATTTATCACTTTGTGTCAAGTTAATCTGTATATGCTTAAAATCACTTACAAATTCAATTATTATTCGATTTTAAGGGTAAATAACTAGTATATAAGAACAATATTTAATTGCGATGGAGTAGATTATAGGTTTTAGGAGTACATAGTGATGACAAAGAAGATCCATTTTATAATAACCGAGACATATTTAAGCTCGCTGGGGTAGAGGTGTGCATTCGATTTGTCGATTCGATTTTGACTCTTATCGATAATTACTTATCGATTATCGATTTATACATATGCTTATCGTTATCGTTTCAATAAGGTTTCGATTTTTTCGATTTCGATTTATTAATTTTTGGGGCTTATCGATTCGGTTATCGATTACACCAATAAGAAAATTTGCGGGATTTCACAGAAAGTATATCGCTATAAACACGCCTAACTAATATGGACAAAAAGAAGCTAAAATAAGATGAACACTATTTATAACATAAAAATTGTGTCAATAGACATGCAACGAAACTAAAGTAAGGGATCAAATATATGCCACCAACACTCCAACAATATTAAAAAAAATAAAAATACATCATCACTGCTAATTATATTTTCCATTAATTTGAATTTCATTCCCTTGAGCTTTAAATATGATCATTCCTTAAATGTGGTAGATGAAATAATTAGGGGTGTGCATTCGATTTATCGATTCGATCTTGACCCTTATCGATAATTACTTATCAATTTGTTTGTATATATGCTTATCGTTATCGTTTCAATAAGGTTTCAATTTTTTCGATTTCATTTATCGATGAACCAATAACAAATAATCGATTTGATTTATCAATAAACTGATTCAAATGCACCACCCTAGGCTGGGGTGATATATGGAGTTTACAATGAACAACTTGAAAACAAGTAGAATGTATGAATAGAAAATGGAGGAAAAAAAAAACTTGCACAAGGTTCTGACGTTGCTCCTATGTTGCCACTGGAGAAGATTTGACTGCGGCCTTGAAAATGGTATGAAAAGCGTAGTCAATGCAGGATTTCAACTTGTTTGGATCTATAAAACCTTTCTCCACTACCATTGCTATTCTAAGCTCATCCACATAACTCATTATTGTCACTGAACAACTCTGCCAAACACACAACACACAAATTGCTAAATGATGAGTATTATATTAAACTGTCAAGCAGACACAGAGCAGAGCAAGAATAAACATAATTGATATCAATTAATATTTGCAAAATCGATAAGAAAATAATTATCTATCAATATTATCCACTAAAATATGAGTTTGGATAACCACTGAATAACCAACGGATTTAATAGCCGTTTGGATATAAAGGGCACCTAGTGCATTTGCATATAAAATTTATAGTTTTTGAAAAAAGAGTACTTGAAGTTAAGTTAAAAATGATATTTGAAATTTGAAATTATTTTTATATATGCATTACACTTGAAAAAATATTGTAGTTTTGAAACTGGAAAAGAAAATTGAGAATTTTGAAAAAGTACTTTTTGGAAAGACTTATTTTTAATTTTTTAATAAACTTGTACCATTTCATGGGCAATCACATTTTTGATTTTTTTTTTTTTTTGAAAAAGGGAAAAGTTTTATGAACAAATGGGGCGTTAGCTTTTACATAAAAGTCAAACGAGGGTTTCTGGAAGATTACGAATTCTGTCAAATATGGTATGAATATTTTTACGGAAATTTTTGTAAAAGGATTAGAAAATAATGAAGGCACCTGTGGAGCACCAGTCACAATAAAATATAGGCCTTTTATAGGATGATCAGCCAAAGCCATCTCTTCCACTGGCCCTATTAGATTTGTCATTCCCATGCTTGTATTCTTCAATGTTCCATGAATAAATCGAGCTGTTGCCTGAAATTTCAAATTAATGGTTTTCTCAACAACAAACCAAAACCAGAACGTAATAGTGGTATATAAGTATCTGATATTAAAATATACAACTGAGTCACATTAATTACCAAATTGATTACCCTATATTTTTGGGGAATCTACACAGTACTACAACGGTCAATCTACACAGTACATGATCACTTAAATAATTACCCGAAAATATATACTACAGTATTTAATATATTGTAATATATACTTCCCTGTTCACTTTTACTTGTCCAGTATTTTAAAAATAAATTTTCAATTTTACTTGTCACTTTTAGTATATCAAGAGAAGTCAATTTCTTTTTTCATGTTATATGCACAATATTAATTAATTATTTTAAATTATTTTCTCAAATCCATTAAAAATATGCATAAATTAATATAGGTATCATGATAAATTATGCACTTCATTTATTACTTTTTGAGGGATGTGCAAAGTCCAAGTGGACAAGTAAAAGTGGACGGAGGGAGTAACAACAACAACAACAGCTACCCAGTATAGTGACATAGGGTGCGGTTTGGGGAGGGTAATATGTACACAGGCCTTACCCCTACCCGATATGGCAGAGAGGCTGTTTCCAATCGACCATCGGCGAAAGATCGAGAAAAGAAAAAAAACAAAAAGAAAACGGAGGGAGTAATATACATATATTATACACATTAATAGCATATATTTGAGTAAAAAAAAAAAGGAGACATCATAGTAAACGAAGCATCCCGCATTGCCAAGGGTACGGTTGTGATTTAGACCACAGAGGTGTAACCTGGTCACACCGAAATAACTTTATCATTGCTCTAAGGCTTCTCTTCGTATACTTAACTAGAAAATATAATTAATTTTGATAGACCAGCAACTTATTAAAAAACGAAGATTATTCGTTTGAGTAAAGATGAGAGAACATACCTCAGGACCTCTAAGCTTTCTCAAGAAATGAAGGAATTTACTAGTAAGCCAAAGAGAAGCAGAATTTCTTTTCCTGTCGATCATTCGATGAGCTTTATGAACAAAGGCAAGAGGATTAATAGAGGATCGATCATGATGTTTACCCAAATTAGGTAAAGAGACAGGCAAGAAAGTGAAGTGATTTCCCCATGGCATATCAGAATTAGGTTTTATCATCTCATTCACTGACTTGTAACCTCCAAGAGCTCTTGTGTTGAATAAAACTAGGGCTGTACATTTTCCATTGCATGATTCCTTGTTTACTTCTTCCATGTATAATCTCGTACCGTATTCCACTATCCCCGTTATCACATCGTTTATTGTCTGATTTTCATAAGCGATATCACTATTTTAAGATAATAGACAAATGAAAAGATAATTATAATGACAGGCAGTGTCATTTTTCTTATAAATATCACGTAACAATGCATGAAACAAGGTGAATACATCTCTGGTAGTTTTTTTATTAATCTGAAAATAAATAAATAAAAAGACAGTACTAAGGTGTATAGAGAAAAAGGGGATCTTTTTCATCCACATCCCCAAAATGTTCGTCGTTTATTAAACCACATATTTCTTTTTTGGTCCGTTCAAAAAAAAATGAACTCTTTCTAAATTTGATACACAAATACTTTGGGCCCTATTTGAATTTGTCTAGGACCACTAATTAAAAAAAAATTATTTTTTTCTTAAACTCTGTGTACAATCAAACATATTAACATACAGTAGAACGGATAAAATATTAATAGTACCTGTTTTTGGGTTAACCAATTAATGTTAGTTGCTTTCCTGGAAAAGTACAAACACATGAATGCAGTCCTTTTTAAAGTACATTTTATAGGGGAGACAACTAGCTAGTGCACACTTTTGGAAAACAAGTACAACTGAAACATTCAAGAAGAATGTCCTTTTTGTTAAATGTAAAACACTCTAAAAGGACCAAGTACTACTGTAGAATAAGGTGTGCTAGGGATTAAACCGAAAAGGCAAACCTGATCAGAGTTATATATATATATATATATATATATATATATATATATATATATATATATATCTTTTTCTTTTGTTTTCTTACTAGTTTGTTTAAAAAGAATGACATATTTCTATAATTGGAAATAATTCAATTTTGAACTCTTATTTTTACTCATTTTACAATTAATGAGAAACTTTTATAATCTGCCTCACAAAGCTTTTACCCCTTAAATTTTTAAGACCACAAGCTTCAAAAATCTGTTTTTACTTCTTAAATTTGTGCCGAGTCAAACTTGTATTGGTCGAAATTTGGCGATTTGGCAATAGTAGATAAGCCAGACCATAGACAGGGTCGACCACGGTGTGAGAATTGAAGCCAAAGATGGGCAACTGAGATGAAGGGATAACCGTATCATATGTTCAGATATGGATGTAAGGAATATTCCTTTGAATATTTCTATTTTGTACTTTTTTAGGTATTTGGGAAATATCTCTTATAAATAGGAAGAAATAGAGATTAAAGGGAGATCTTTAATTTTTTTGTAATGAGAAGAAAAACACTCCGTAAAAGGTTGACCTGAGAATATACTAAAGTTATCTTTTCATTGAATACGTTATTCAAGCATACAATTTTTTATTTTACATTCACAAGATCCAAAGATTCCTCACCCTCTTTAGTCTCTTCTTTCTACTTTGTTGTTAGGGGAAAGAACCATCCGGACCTTGCAATAATTGGAGATTAAATTTCCTTTTGTTATGGTTGTCGCATTTATCTATAGTTATTGCACATTTATGTTGCTGCATTTATGAGTTGTTAATAAGCTCAAAGAACTAGCTAATGAGTTTTATGGGAGTTAGAGTTTGAGTGCTTTATTAGTTTCAACCTTGCATACTTACTGGCCTATATATATATATATATATATATATATATATATATATATATATATATATATAATGCTTCATTCGTCATGTTTAAATACGGATAAAGATTTACTTAAGGAATTAATTTATATGCAACAATTTATATATTTTGAAGCTTTTTACACAATTAATGTATGTATTATAATTTGTTGTAGCAGGTAATGGAAAAGTGATATATAATAAGGATGTAATGTTTATAATACTTACCACGTTCAAACTGGCCTTGATTTGTTTAAGGCAATCAAGCGAAAATGTTTTGGTAGTAACAACAATGGGACGAAACTCTACTCCTTCATCACCAGATCGTATTGCCGTCCGATCATCTTCAACCAAAGTACTCTTCAAAATACTCTCTCCAAAATCATACACTGTATTCACAACCCCCTTGAAAAATCTAGGAACAATTTTTAAAACACTAAAAGCTTTATCTTTTGAAGTCAAAGTTGTTCTTTGACGTGAAGGAAATGTTAAAGGAAGTGAAGGATTATCAACTCTTTGTAAACAAGAAAGAAGAGCTCCCATTAAAGAATAACCATCTCCAAGAGAATGATGAAGTTTGAAAATTACACTTCCAGCTGCATCATTTGTTGGATATTTGAATATGTGAATTTCCCAAAGTGGTTTATTTTGTGGGAATTGTTCCGTGGCTAAGTTTGATATATAGTTGGAGAAACACTCATTATAGAAATCTAGTGTTTGTTCATTAGGAAATATGGGTGTTCTAATATGGTCTTCGTACTTCACTTCCACTCGTTTCCATTTCCTTGTTCCTTTCTTTCCTGTTACCTATTTAGAGAAAATAGCAACTTTCATTAACACATTTAAACTCAAAATAATATGCTTTATCATTTTTTTGGTTTTGCACTTAGAGTTTAGCTTCTATATAGTGAGAGTGTAAATAACTTTTATACAATGAGTTTACTTAACGGTAATTAAGGTAACCCGAAAACAATGAGTTTATTAGTAACTTGGAAAAAATTAGGCATGTTACCTGCACCTATATAAAATATTGTTTGTTTAAAAGTCATCACACACTTTATGAATACAAAACAATATACATGAATTACGGGAAAATCATACTAAGTTATAATAATTTATTGGACCAACCGACAGAAATGATAATAAGTGCTCAAGATTAGGAGAGGAAACATTGACAGCTTTTATTGATGATATTGGTTTGGTCTGCCTTTCCCTAAAGAGGTTCAGAACCTTACAATGGTGTTTTATCTTCCCATAAGGTAGGTATCTTTGTCTCTTTTCTCTCTTCTGTGCATAGTGGCGAAGAAGAAAAGCCTCCGGTTACTAGGGTTCCCTCTTTTAGTATTTATAGTTGTGAGCTTCATGAGCCGACAGCAAGTGGCCATAGCCATACTGGGGTTTCGACCTCATGGGGGAGGGGGGGTGGATGGGTTGTGCCCTCATATATCAAACCGAATAAGAGTCGAGTCATGTTATCAATGAGCGGTCATACCAATTATTAATTATGGATTAGCTCAAGACGAGATTAACTCCGTTAATTATCGTTGGGTCAGATTCACAACCCATATATATATATATATATATATATATATATATATATATATATATATATATATATATATATATATATATATATATATGGCGTGCAGCCTCAAAAAGTAACTCATGATGAGGTGATGATTGCACAAGACCGTATAAGAAAATTAATTACCCTAACACACAACAAATGTGGAACTTTATAGCATTACCATGCGCGCTTAGGACCAAACATCTAGAATGTGGACAATAAAACATAGGGATCATATATCGGGTAACCAAGAATTAGGATGAGTCTGGCTCTGCTAGCTAGCGTGAAATAAGGATTGTCCTGCAGGACCATATAATTATCCATGCCTCAATTAATCCGAGACTTCTAATTTTTTTGTCCTATGAGTATATATAAATTAAATCTTAAATGAGAAAAGAGAGACGAAGTAAAAGGAAAGAGATAGTACCATGATTGAGGAAAATCGTGGATTTATAGGTACAAAGACATCCTTGAGTAAATTTAAGGGCAGTGACTCTTCATATTGAATTGGAATTTTTGATTCCAATACAGCAATAACGCAGAGTGATAAGTTGGAGCTGTTCAAATATTGTGAGGTTGGACTTGCTGGCTCAAATACTTCTTCTTCTAATGCTATGTCCATTTTCTTGGTTAATTCCTCACTATCTTATAAGTCAATAAGTGTACTACTTTGTAACACTTAGTTTAGCATTTGGTGTGTCAAATCATGTATATATAGATGCATATGGTGACCCTGAAAATGAATATATCCTATTGTGTGAAATAATGATACTCAAGTGGAAAAAGTCTTTCTTGGTCTGCTTTAAATTTAATTGTGATGGGGATATTTATTTGCTTTGATTTGATAATTATATTCTTACGTATAACTTAAGTGCTGTACGTGGTTTTGTTCAGAAAAATATGAGAGAAAACAACATATAAACTCTGGGGTGTAACATCTATCTTACGCGTAGGAAGGAGGCATCCCTTTCTCAACTGTTTTTTTTTTCGAGAAATTTATGTTCAAACGCAACTGTTAGCAATGAATTTGTGCGAATTCGCTGCTTTTACACAATCTCCTAAATATCCGCACTTCAATTTTAATTTGTCCATTTTGGTAGGAATGCTCAATCAGTTAGCAGTTCAATTACTTTTTGGTCCATATCACAGAGTTCCTTACGGTCTAGAATTTAAAATTTATGGATTTAAAATTGTAGTCCTTTTACAAGGTGTTTTGCTCAAAAATTAAGAATGTATTTTGTAAGCTAGAAAACAATCAAAAAATAAAAAAGGGTAAATCGTAATCAAATATAATAGACTTAGAGATGTAAGAATGACGTTATTCTTGTAGATCTAATATTGCAAGATGATATTATGAACTCAAGAGAAGATGTTGGTTAGAGATAGAGGTAGAGATAGAGAGAATGGGAGAAAATGAGATAGTTGTATTATTCAAAAATAACACTGATACTTTTTACCATGGGAAGATCCTCTTTATATAGGAAGAGGCTTTCCTTAAAATAATAATGAAGATGCAAGAAGTGGTCGACGTCCTCCTAGAAAGGACGTCTGGTTTTAAATGGCGTCGCCTTCGCTCTTACGTTCAAGCTGTGCCTTTACTATAGCAAGTATACGTTTACTGGGCGTACCCTTCAGCGTAGAGGCGTATAGGGCCAATTTGACCCCATACAGTTAGTCCCTCCGCTCGTTGGAGTCATATCCAGTAGACGTCTTCAATGGGCGGAAATACTGACTTCGCCTTTAGAAAATTTGACCTTACTATAGGGGCGGTGACGTGAATGGGGGAAAATATATGGCATCATTGATCCGTTGACATGTGGCCTCCTTTTCAAAATAACGTCATCGCCGGCATGCGTCATAATTATACTTGATCCCGATGCGGTTCAGGAGATGATGTGACGTTTTGATTTTCCGCACCTGTTTTGAGTCATGCCTCTTCGATTTCCGTGCATCTTAGCCCTATAAATAGGAGGAAGGTTCAATTTTTTTTATCTTTCGGACCTTTGAACTCTTTCTACTTCCCTTTTCATCTTTCTTTCCAGTAATTGCTACTTCATGCTAACTCTTCCATTTCTTTTGAAATCACACATCTTATAATAAGAGCTTTATTTCTCATATAAAATATCAAGGCAAAACGTGGACAAAGTAGCAAAAAAGCCAGGGGTAATAACCCATCTAGGGTTCCACCATCTTCCGGTTGTGACGGGGGAAAGGCAGAGAAAACCCTTGTTCCTCTTAGTATAGAAACATCCTCCTAAAGGAGATACATGCTCGTAGTGATTTCCTAACTAAGAGCCCGACCCCTCTTTGGGAGCACAATGAGTTATCAAAATCCAACTTGGATGATCTTCGAGAGACATACCAGATTCCGGACCACGTGGAGATGGTGTCAGTCGGGACGGACTATGCCAGTTGCACCGGCCGTGGTACTACACATTCTATGAGTACCCATTCTATCGGTTACGACCTCCCAATGTACCCCCTAATGGAGGAGTTTTGCCGTTTTTACAATGTGTGCCCGGCTCAGCTCCCTCCCTACACTTTGAAGGTGTGCCGTATTATGACCACATATACGGCCAAGGCCTAGTGCAGCGTCTCGATCCACCACCTCTTATAGTTATTTAGCCTCGGTTACATGAGGGGTACCATGCTGTATCTGAAAAGTCATGGCACAAGGGGCTTGGTCGTTAAGGCCGATGAAAAGACAAATCACTGCTTCTAGCGTATATTTTTCTACATCAGGACGAAGCACCTGGTGTCGAATCCTGAAGGGTTCCCGGAAAGGTGGAATCTAGAACGTATGTATTTTTTACTTGTAAAATTCAGTACTGTTTGCGATTTTGAAAGTACGGCCATTGTTACTCTTTTGCTTCCCCCCTTTTGCAGCGAGGGCTTCTCCACCCCGGTCCATTTAAAATATTATGTCGTGGGTGGGGAGAGTAATCCCGTTTGCGGAGGAATGCCATACCTGGTCTACGTTATGTGAGCGATACAACCCACCAGGTAACTCTTTAACTATGGTTTGGAGGTTTCCTTAGCTTTTGTTACCTGACTTATTCATGTTGGCAGGTCGGAGCGCCCCCAAAAAGAAGAAGAAAAACGTCATTGCCTCGCCTGGGGCGGGGCTTGATTCTGAAGATAAATACATACCCTGTAGCTCGCCTAGTGATGGCATTCTGGAGGTTCCTCAACCTGAGGTTGCGCTTGTTGCTGCATCCACAAGTGAAGCAACTCCTTCACCGCCATCCCAACGTCTTGTGAAGGAGACTTCCGAGGGCAAGGAGCCACCGGAACGGAAAAGACACCGGTTAATGACTAGAAAGGGGATAGCCATAGAGTATGAGGGGGCGAGCGAGCCCCGTCGGGAGTCAAGGCCAGTTTTTATGGCCGATGCCATCCGTTCAGGGAGGTCTGCTCCCCAAGGGAGGGCAGTTCTTGACGCCTCCCCAGCACGTATTTCGGAGGGTGGTCGTCAGCTGCCACTAAGGAAGCGGGTGATGGAGAGAAGGTGGAACCTGAGGCCACCCCCGCGGATGCATATGAATTAAGGAGAGATCAAGCCCGCGTGGGGATGACGCTGGGTGGGTCTAACCGCCGAATTCTGATCCCAAGCGGGTATAACCCTAATGCAACACAGCAAGCAGGCCGCAGTGGATATGACCCTGTTGTGTGCTGCCGCTGAGCACGAAATGTTGAAAGATGTTAGCGACAGGGATTTATCTCGGAGGGTTGCTGGCACGGCCTTGTAGGTATATTTCAATTTTCTTCATGTGTCATAAAGTAAACTTTGGTGCATACTAATTTGCCTTTTTTCTTTTTCCTCTTTGTCAGAGTCTCATTTTGGAGATAGAGAGGGGTCGGTGAGCACAAAAGAAGGCAGCCACCTTTAAGAAGGTGGTAACGAATTATCTGCAATGTCGTACCAAGCATTAAGCGCTGGCGGACCTTCTCAAACAGGACCCGTAGTTTTGGGTTTTTCGTGAGGGCTTTGAGTAGTCGGAGGCCCAGCTAAAGCGAAGGGTAGTTGAGCTAGAGCAAGTTGATAACCAGCTGATGACCGATTTGGCTTGAAATATTAAACTGAAGACTCTTCTCCGGTCAAGGGAAGATGAACTAGAGGTTGGCCGTGGGGTAGCGGTGGAGGCCGTTGATTTGCGAGCCGAGGTCGCTGCCTTAACCGCCAAGCTCAATGCCAAGGCGGCTGAAGTTGAGGCCCTTAAGGAGGCTGCTGCATCCAGGTCCGATGAGGGTGTGCATGGCGAGGCGTGGGAGATGTAGGTGTACGCTGAAGCTAACCTATTCGTGTTTGAGGAATTCTTAGTTGTAAGGCAAACCAGTGAGGTGGAGGTGGAGGATTAGCAACGTATAGCTCGGGTCGCCCGTGAAGCCTTTGGGTATAGTTCTGATTCCCTAGACCAGGCAGGCTATAATTCTAAAGACGTTAACCGTCTAGCCTCCGAGTCTTGGATCTGTGCAACTTATAAGGTCGGGGCAGCAGTGGGAAAGATGACGGACTGGCGGGGGACAGAAAATAGAACGACGGGCTAGTGGGGGTGGCGAACGGGATGGCAGAGCATGTTAGGACTTGTATTTTGTTTTGATATTTTTTGGAGATGTAAATAAGTCCTGTTGTATATGTATTTTTTATGATAATAGAGGTTATTCTTTTGCTGTTACTCTCTTCATTATGTACCTTTTATTTTTAGTATCTTGTCTCCATTGAGTGGATACTTGCTTGTTTGTAGGGTTCTTAGTGCACTTCTCGAACGTTGCTTGTGTTATCCGCCGATAGGAAACAACTTTAGTCAATAGTGGCATTGCTTCATCTATTACTTATGTCCCTTGCATCATAATCGAACAGGGTTGGTGACCATTAATGACAACGGCCTTAGTCGTAATATTGTCGATGTCCTTAGCCATGTATGTAACTTTGACTATCATCGAGTTGCTTGTTTGTCGTAGTCGAACTAGGTTGACTTATTGATGATGATGGCTTAGCCTTTTGTATGTTTGGGAGCGGCCTCGGCTGTACACGTAACCGCGACTGTTGTCGAGTTACTTCATTTGTTGTAGTCAAACTAGGTCGACTTATCGATGATGGTGGCCTTAGCCATTTATATGTTGGAGATGGCCTTGTCCATATACGTGACTTCGACTGTCGCTGAGTTACTTTATTTGTCGTAGTCAAGTGGATTGACTTATTGATGACGATGGCCTTAGCTCTTTACACGTTGGAGATAGCCTTGGCCATGTATGTGCCTTCAATTGTCATCGAGTTATTTTATTTGTTGTAGTCGAGCTGGGTCGACTTATTGATGACGGTGCCCTTAACCATTTACACGTTGGAGATGGCCTTGGCCATATACGTGACTTTGACTATCGTCGAGTTACTTCATTTGTCATAGTTGAGCTTGGTCGACTTAATGATTACGGTGGCCTTAGCCATTTATACATTGGAGATGGCCATAGCCGTTCATACATTGGAGATGATTGTAGTCGTTCATACATTGGAAATGGCTTTAGCCGTTCATACATTGGAGATGGCCGTAGCCATTCATACATTGAGATGGCCATAGCCGTTCATAATTGGAGATGGCCGTAGCCGTTCATACATTGGAGATGGCCGTAGCCGTTCATACAGTAGGGATGGTCATAGTCGTTCATACAGATCATGCTAGTCCAGTCCATTTGTCATGCCAGTCGGGAGGACGTATGGAGTGGTTGGTGTGATAAACTTGTTTTGTAAGTATCTCTAGGTGTCCCCTCTGCCGCCTCGTTAAAAACCCCCCAGAGAAAATCTAATTGGGACAAAACTCGGGTAAGGGAAAAAGAGTGCGACTCGAGAGGCACCTTTCAGAAATGAAAATACTTGAGATGAGCGATGTTCCAATTATTTTGGAGCGTCTTTCCTTCCATTGTCTCTAATTAGAATGCCCCTTTATTTGGTGCTGCTGTGATTTTGTATGGTCCGTCCTAGTTGGTGCCCAGCTTTCCTTCGCTTGGGTCTTTTGATGCCAATGTTTTTGCTTTGAGGACGTAGTCACCCACTTTGAGTGGTCATAGTTTTGCCCTCTTCTTGTAGTACCTTTCGACTTGTTGTTTTTGGGATACCATCCTTATATGGGCCATTTCTATTCTTTCATCAGCCTCATCGAGGTCTTAAAGTCTGTTCATGTCATTCTCTACTCCGCTTGTATGCGAATACCTCAAGCTTGGTTCACCGACCTTGACTTGTATGACCGCGTCGGTTCCGTAGACCAGTGAGTATGGTGTTTTTCCGGTGGAGGATTTGGGCGTCGTCCGGTGTGTCCATAGCACTTTCGGTAGTAGCTCAGGCCATAGCCCTTTGGCGTCCCCGAGCTTCTTCTTCAATATGTTTAGTATTGTTTTATTGGACGACTCTGCTTGGCCGTTAGTGGAGGGGTGGTATGGTGTAGAGAGTATTAGCTTAATATGCCATTTGTCGAAGAATTCAGTTATCTTTTGGCCGATAAACTGCCATCCGTTGTGCATGTGATTTCTTTGGGAATGCTGAAGTGGCAAATGATATTCTTCCATATGAGAGCGATGACTTCCTGTTCGCGTATTTGGGTGCATGCACCTGCTTCCACCCACTTGGAAAAATAGTTAGTTAAAACTAATAGAAATCGTACCTTTCCTCGTTCTGATAGTAGCGGACCGACTATGTCCATTCCCCATTTGATGAAAGGCCATGGGGAAGTGACTGAGTGGAGAGGATCTCCTGGTCGGTGTATCATGGGGGCACACCTTTCACATTGTTCGCATCAGCGGACATATTCCACCGCGTCTTTTTTCATAGT
>JASVEL010003235.1:0-21923 GCA_032618575.1 Nicotiana noctiflora
TAGTGGATGAGGAAGCACGTGTTCTTTCCATCTGCGAAAGAACATAGTAGAAATTTCAATTAGTATTTGAAGGATCAAAGTCGCACGAAAGGAAAGAATAAAGGTGAAATTTTCCTAACTCTGTAGCCTCTAGGGGGTAAATACAGACGTCTTCGTACCGATCCCTCAGACCCTACTAAGGTTGTTCGTGAGTTGTGAGACCTGTGCAACCTAGAGCTCTGATACCAATTTGTCATGACCTGGATTTTCCACCACCGGGAGTCATGATGGCGCCTACTAGTGGAAGCTAGGCAAGCCAATTCTTACTTACATTTCCATTAGTTACAACTCTATTTTTAACACTTTAAATAAAATGATGCAATTACAGCGGAATTAAATAAATCTAGTAGAAGATTTAGCAAATTTTACTAGATACGATACAGAAAACCCAAACATGATACACTACCAAGACAGGTGTCACAATATTCATGAACTTCTAAGAATAATACACATAACCGTCTGAAAGAAATATAAACTGTTTATCTCAAATACATGAGATAACAGACTGGAAAGTAAAGATAGAGGTGACAAAGGATCATGCGGACGCCTACAAGGATACCTCGAAGTCTCGGTGGTCGAAATACCCACAATCGTGCTACTGCCATTGCTGCTGTCCGTAACCTATATCTGCACCAAAAAGAGTGCAGAGTGTAGTATCTGCACAACTGACCCCATGTGCTGGTAAGTGCCTGGCCTATCCCGGCGAAGTAGTGACGAGGTTAGGACCAGACACCCACATAAACCTATACAGTTGAAATATATACATATGCAACGACAAGAAATATTATCGAACATTTATAAGGAAAGAACATGCTCTGAAGTAGCAACCATTAATATATAATATCAGAAATAATCTGAACAATGGAATAAAACTTACTTTCATGTCTCAATTCATTTTCATTTCGTACCTTGTGGTAGGTGTACCACTCGCTCCCAGATTTAATAATAGGCTACCGGCAACTATGGCCAATGACAACAATCATATAACTTTGTGGTTGGCGTGCCACATGATCCCATTTTCTTATTATATAAGTGGTCAGCGTGCCACACGATCCCAATTCTTTAATATATAAGTGGTCGGCGTGCCACACGATCCCAATTCTTTAATGTATAAGTGGTTGGCGTGCCACACGATCCCTTCTTTAATATATATTACCGGCATTGAACCAATAATCTCTGATCAACAATATGTATATAAATGTATTACCGGTATTAAACCAATAATTATTTTCTTTCATTTAATCACATATGATTAATAGGAATTTAATCCACTTAAGACCACGGTCATGATCGACCCCCAACATATAGATACTCGTCACCATGCCTATACGTCGGACTCCACACATAACAATTAGCATATAAACTCAATTCCTATTCCCTCAAGCTAGAATAGAACAAACACTTACCTCGAAAGTTTACGATTAATTCAATCCGTAGCAATCCCTTTTCCTTTCGAATTTGGCTCCAATCCAATCGTATTTATACACAATTGATTTAATATCATCAATACTACTTAACAAACTAGTTCAACATTCTGCCCAGAATAGTAAAAATCGACCCCAGGCCCACATGATCGAAACTCGAGGTTCGAACCAAAATAAATTCACCCAACCATCCACGAGTTCAAATATGCAATTTGTTCTTAAGTTCGACCCCAAAACGAGGTCTAGATCGCAAATTCTTTGAAAACCCTAACTATACTCATTTCTCCAAATTTTCTACCTATTTACACATGTTTAGGCCTAGGAATTCAAATAATATTGATGGAAAATGAAGAAAACGAGTCAAGAATCAATTACCCAAAAAGTTTGACAAAAATCGCCCAAGAATCGCCAAGAAATGGAGTTGGAGAAGAGAGAGTTTGTGAAATGGGATGAAATCCCGATTCTGTTCTGTTTTGGGATTAAATTCATTGGGCAAAATTTTTGTTCTACGCGATCGCGTGAACAGGGTTGCGATTGCGGAAGGTAAATGCTCAAGTCTACGCGATCGCATGGGCAGTGATGTGATCGCGTAGAAGGAATTCGCTGGGTGGTCCGTTTGCACTACGTGATCGCGTGGAATGGCTTGCGATCGCATAGAGGAAGGACGAGAAGCTACACTATCGCGTGAGATGGGATGCGATCGCGTGAACGAGGTCGCGATCGCGTAGAGAAAAATCTCTGTGTAAAAATTGCAGAATTTTCTGCTGTGTTTTCAAGTCCAAAACCACTCCGTTACCTATCCGAAACTCACCCGAGCCCTCGGAACTCCAAACCTAATATGTACATTGACTCAAAAATATCATACAAACTTGCTCGCGCAATCAAATCGCCAAAATAACATCAAAATCAATGAATTGACCCTTAAAACTCAAGAATCTTTCCAAATTTTCATAACATCCAATTTTTTTCCAATTTAAGGCCGAAACATGTCAAACGACGTCCGTTTTCAACCAAACTTTACAGGAAGCGATTAACCAACATATATAACCTGTACCGGGCATCGGAACCAAAATTCGAGCCCGATACCATTACTTTTTAATCAAATTTTAGTTTCATTTTCCTTAAATATTTTTAGAAAATAATTTAACAGAAAAATTCTTTTACCGGGGTTCTAGACCTCGGATTTCGATTTCGGGCATACGCCCGAGTTCCATATTTTCTACTGATTTTTGAGACTGTCAAATCACAGGTCCCAGTCCGTTTATTAAAAATAATGACCAAAGTCAACCATATCAATATTTACATCAAAATTCTTCAATTTTTTCACATATTTCCTATATTTCAACATGAAAACTTTTCGGTTTCGCACCCAGACTGCGCATGCAAATCGAGGTAACTATAAATGAGGTTTTCAAGGCCTTAGAAGCTCGAAATGATTGAAAAAATAAGTGATGACCCTTTGGGTCGTCACAAGAGGGAAGATAGATCCGGTGTAGAAGAGGAAGATAATGAACATATTCACACAAAAACCTTTAAGGAAAATAGAAGGAAGTATTGATTATTTACAGATTTACCCTAGGCACCACAAGATGCACAACCATCTATTTGCATTTCCAAACAGGCGAAACATCTTATATTTACACACAAAGTGAGATGAACGGAGCAAGAAATCTGAAGAAGAATTCGACTATTTTGCCATAGTGAGAGAAAGAGACAGAGAAAGAGCAAGAGATTAAAAATGAAAGAGAAAGTGGGGTGGAGATAAAGTCTGAAAGAGAATTTGGGAATCTGCATAAAGAAAAAGAGTGGGGGCGGCGAGGGCTAATGAGTGAAAAATAATTTTCAAAAGTATAGAACTGGGCCATACCGGATAAGAAGGGAAAATATGGGCCATATTTTGTTTGGATAGTGGGCCAAATGACATAGAGTGTAATTTTTTCATTTTTTTCGTATTAATATTTATACCAAAATAAATAAATACACAATATGTATTTTTTATATAAACTTTTTTTTAAACATTGACTAAGTGATAAATTCTCACTATAATTTGTGACCGCTATAGTTAAATTATTATTTTTACTTTTAATGTGTGCCAGAAACTATTTATATTGGATAATTAAAAAAGTATATAAAATTTATATAATTTTTGTATATATATATATATATATATATATATATATATATATATATATATATATATATATATATATAGAGAGAGAGAGAGAGAAAGAGAGATAAAGAAATAAAAAAATGACTAATATTTTAAATGCGACTATATTATATTATTTCTTTTCAAAAATAAAAGCCAAAATTGACATAGTAAACTAACTAGTCATTTTAGATGTACCTAAAGGGAAGGTCCATTTTTTTAGTTGGTTAATTAAAATGACAAAGTACAAGGAGATGAGGTGTCAAATTGCAGTTGACACATGCCCACACCACACACCCCAACTCCGAAATCCCACTTCTCTCATGGCTAACATCAATTACCTAAATTCAGGATTGAAGTAAAATGAGTCAACAATAAACAAATCCATAGAATTTCAGACCTCTGCAACCCAAATAATAATTTCAAAAGTTGGTTCATTCTCAATTCAGAATGTACCTTTTATATCATCCTAAAAGAATATGTATATAATTAGATCATTTAAAATTTAGTCACAAGTTAATATTTACACCAAAAATATAATTTGATTACATAAAAATGTGATATGTACTTGTTTTAAGAGTTTAAGTTAGATATGCCACTGTAAAAAAAATTCTTATATTATCAGACTATTCAAAATATATTTATAGGTAACTTTTTTTAAAATATGTGATTTATAATCTAAAATAAGACATATTACATGCTATAACAGGTCAAGATACTGAATAGAGTAAAAATTTCTCGTACTAACAATATACACAACTTAACTTAGTAGGCATTTGGACATGAATTCCAATTTTTTTTTTTAAAAAATTTGAAATTTCACTAAAATTTGAATTGAAGATGAAGTTGTGTTTTTGCAATATATTTGGATGTCTTTTTTTCTCTAAACCATGAAACATGATTTATACCCCACAACTTGTAAACAATATCACCCCAGTTTGATTATCCTACTTGAAATAAACAATCAAAATGCTATTGTTTAACTGTTATCATATTCCGTTTCACTGCAATACACACAATATGCAAAATCAATATTATATTTTTTTAATTCTACTAACACACAAAGAATGTGCAAAAAAGAGGCATAGCCACATATTTCTCGTAACCATATAATCAAACTTTCAGTAGGTAGAGTTCAACTAGCAATTAAGACTAATTTTTCACTATCGTTCTCCAAAGATGTATCTGCTAAAACTGTATCTGCCTAGATGAAAATTGATGGGGTCCTTTTTATAAATTTTAAAAATATAGGGTAACTTTATAAAATGAAAAACTAGCAAATTTCCATTTTCAATTGAAAAACTTGAAAATGGATTTTCAAGTAAAAAGGGAAGAAATTAACAAAACATTGTTTTCAAACAAAAATTGAAAAAAAGGAAAATTTTTGTATGACCAAACAGACTCTTAATTTTGTGCCTATGAGTCTTATGTGCCCGTTTGGACATAAGTTTTGTTCCTTTATTTTATTTTATTTTCTTTTACTTTTTTTTTGATATAAATATTTGTCATAAAATTTTCAAATTTTAATTGAAGATGCATTTTGAAAATTTTCGAATATTTAAAAATCTTTATTTTTCAAATTTTACTCAAATCACTCACAAACCTTTAAAAACAGCCCAAACTGAAATTTATGTTTAAATACAAATTTAAATTTCAAATATCATTTTTGCTTGAAACGTTTTTTCACCATTTTTTGGAATTTTACAATTCTTATCTCCAAACGCGTACTTGCACATGTAGCCAGCCATTTTGTGCTTTCTCCTATTTACATCCAATATTATAATAATAAAATAATAATAATAATAATAATAATAATAATGATGATGATATTAGTACTAGTTTCCACTTGCAATAAAAAAAGAAACATTTGTTTGGACAATCTCTCACTTAAATTCTTCTAGGTAAGGTGTATTTTCGAAAAGAACAAAGAATGATTTTTATAGTGTTGAATAAAAAAACAAAGGAGCAGAATATAATAGTAATACGTATGATGTAAAATTAGGCATCACAGTTCTCTTTGTCCTTTGTATTGTGGGCGTCTGGTTAAAGGTGGCTGTTAGTTGTTACAGCAAAGAGTGTTGTTTTTAGTTAAACATAAACTTAGCTGGTCGCTATTTAATACTCACTGTAATAGAAAAAAAATAAAAGAAAAAGAGTAGTTTATTGCTCACATGGTAGCAGAAACGCCTGTGTATAGTGTGCTAATCTCAAACTTGTGCCAGAAACAGAGCTTGTTATCTTCTAAGACAAAGCTGTTTGCTTTTCTTACTTCTTTTGTTCATATCACCAAACCCATCTTTGGCCGTTGCAATAATCTTCCTCTTCATTGCTTGTTTCTCAATTTTTCTTGTTTAATCTAATTATAACGTCCCCTTCTTGTTATTGCTTCAAGTTTATCTAAAAGTTCCAATTTTTTTTTTTTTTTTAATTATCATATTTGTCTCCTTTATGTTCTGATTTTGTACTTTCGTTAGTTAGTATATGGGATGGGTGGGGTGAGGCTGCAACTTCTTTGTTTGGTGCTGAAAGTCTGTATCTTTGCTTTGGTTCTTCAGGGATCTGCAGGTAATTCTTCCTTTTATGTAGTTCTTGATTTGAGTATAGATTCATGCAAGTACCAAATTCTTTATCTTGACAAAATTTGTAGTGTATTTATGAGTTTTTTGCTCAAGAAATAATTTAGAGGAATTTGTCAGATAAATGTTCAGTCTTGGAAATGTTGATTTCTGGATTTGGTTGGAAAATTAAATACCTAGATATTATATTTTCTAAGGAATTAGATCAGAACCTCTGAGTTGAGAATTTTAATTCTGAATTTTGTGTAGTCTTCTTGTTATGCCTAAACTTCCCCTTTAATTTAGTAGTGCCAGGCTGAAAGTTTTAGCCTTTAGGTTCTTAAACTTGCTTTTTGCATACAAGTGATTGAGCCAAGTTACTTTTAACTATTACATTGATTCACTGATTCTTCTTGGGTTTTAGAGGCCCTAATAATTTAATTGCAATTAAAGCTTCCCGGAAGCTTAAATTGAGTTGTGGAGCTGGTTGCACTTTGATTCTGCAACTACTATTGTTCCCCAAATCCCAAACGGGAGTCTTTTTCCCCCAACGGCGGAGAATGATGTGCGATCTTGTTGGTATGTATTGTCTTCTAGGTTTTATTTGCATGTAGGCCACTGCAAAAACTGATAAACAGTCCATGTTCCTCACCATCCTTTTTATACACTCTAATCTTTAATGATTGTAATTAATCTCTCTGTCTGCTGAAAGGGTAAGGCTGCATACATCCTACCCTCCCAGATCCACTTGCGGAAATTCACTGGGTTTTTTGTTGTTTTGTTGTATGCTGAAATGTGAAAACAGAGAATCTTATCAATTGCCATGATCTAGGAGTTATCTTGAGATCTGCTTATCATGCTGCTATTAACTTCTTTATTCTTTTTCCTTATTTCAAAAAAAAAAAAAATCATTTTAGGTTTCAGTTTATCCCCCTCTCCGTCAACTTCCTCTGCAATTCCTCCTATTGAAGAAGGAATACCCTCTTCCGTCTCTCATGGGAAGGCATTCAGAAGTTATGCACCTGCTCCTGCATTTGAACTAAATGGTCTGACCGCGATTCATGGATATCAAATCTTTTAACCAAATTCAATGTTTTATGTTATGCATCTTAAGTTCGTTTTGATCTCAGGGACGTCTTCTCCTCTTGCAAATGTCCTTCCGCCTCTGATGTCTAACCCTGTTACTCAACCGAAAGAAGCTCTCACTCCATCTCTGCAACCAAGCGCTCCTACATTATTGCCACCTCCCAGTTCAGCCCCACCCGCAACCTCTTCAGCTCTGCCACCAGCCGCTTCTCTACCAGCTCTTCCTCTTCCTCCAAATAAGTGGAATGGTCCTGCTCCAGTTCTTCCACCAAGTGCTCCTAAGAGAGAGCGTCAACATGCTGAGCAGCCTGTTTCTGTGCCAGAAGCTCCAGGTATGCGGCTGACTGTGGTCATACTATTGACATGACTTGATTTCTGTTTTACTTGAATATTTTTTTTTCATGGAGCGCAGCACCAGTCTCGTCACCTGGAAGGAATTCGCCGGAAGATGCACCAACTAAAGCTCCACCGGTACCTGGATCTAAGCCACCCAGTGAGAGCAGGGCACCAGAGAGTCCTCTCTCCTCAATTGCCCCGGGTAATTTTGGCCGATGAGAATTTTGGTTTTGACACAGTATATTAAGATAGAAAATGATTGTTACATTATTTTGCTTTCTTTCATTGAATTTAGCCGTTAACATGCCAGCTCCACGGGAAAAGCCGCACAATTCACTGCCCACCATCCCAAGAAATCCAGAAGTTTCACCATCCATTCCACCAGGTATCCTTGCCTTTTTTCAAGAAGAAATTGTGACAATCCTGTTAGAATAAAGTTTTCAGTAAATTAGAGTTGATCGTGGATGCCATAAATTTTTTTACATTATTTTGTGTTGCTGCTATTTAACTCAGTCCTGAATGCGCCTGCTCCAAGGGAAAATCCAGAAAATCCACTGCCCACTCACCCAATCATTCCAGAAGTCTCACCATCTGTTCCACCAGGTATTCCTGCTATATTTATCTAGTGCTCCCTCCGTTTCATTTTATATTGTGGTGTTTGAATGGACATGGAGTTTAAGAAAGAAAGGAAGGAAGAGTTTTGACTCATACCAAGAGTAGCCTTAGAATTTGTGATCTTATACATGTAATGACTTTTGTATGACTATAGGACCAAGTCACTAAGGGTAAAACAGGAAGTTCAAAGGTAAAGAGTCTCTTAATATATAAATGTGTCATTTTTTTGAGAAACAAAGGAAGAAAGGAAGTGTGTCATATAAAATGGAACAAAGGGAGTATGTAAGCAAAATAAAGAGTAAATTAAAAATGTAATCATGAAGGCATAAAGGCTTACATGATTGAGCCTTCTCTCATTGCATTCAGTCCTTAATGCGCCTTCTCCAAAGGGAAAGCCACAGAAACCGCTGCCCGTTCGCCCAACCAATCCAGAAGTCTCACCATCTGTTCCACCAGGTATACTTACCCTCTTATATTTGTTGTGTGATATTCATCCTAAATAAATTGTTGGTAAGCAAGATGTGATCATCCATGCCATGAATTTGCAGCGACAGTTGCACCACCACCAAGGAAGTTGCCTAACAATTCACCACCCAGCCATCCAAGAATTCCTATAAAATCTCCATCCAGTTCCCCAGGTGACATTTGGAACATGTATTCAGTGCTTGCTAGTGTTGCTGATGCACATGTACTCTTTATATTCCAACCAAGTAGTTTGTGGTTTGATACAATCAACACATATTGTTGGCAACTATACCTCAAGTAATAACCTCCTTGAGTAAAAAAACCAGATGAATATGAGAATGTTAACTAGAATTTTGCTTGCTTCCAAATTGCTAATGATTGACAATATAGAACTAGGCGTAAATGAACTGATGCTTATTGAATGTGTTCGTAGTTGAAACCATCACTGCTCCTCTTTCTGGATTGTCCTTACCTGCAGAAAAACATAAATGTGTTTTATTTTTTTCCCATTTTCTGTTAAATAGCTACTTGTTCTCAAAGTAGCATTGACAGCATAGTTAATATGAGTTGGTGTTATTACTGTAGGTAAGCATGACATATCCCCTGTATCAACTCTGTGGCCAAGCATCCACCACAAAAGAGAAAGTGCTCCAGCTGTTGCACCTCCTAATGGAATTATCAGTCAGCATCCAGCAAAAGGTATGTGAATATTTTTCTGGTTTCTTTTTCTTATTGTCAGCAATGACGAGGAATGGCCAATTATGTCACTGAAGGATTTCTTCTTCTCTTGTAGCTCCTACTGAACACAAAGCCATGGGATCCTCTACTAATGCTCCTCATAAATTCTTTAATTCTCCCCCCAAGGAAAGATTATATCCTCCTTTATCTGCACCTTCAACCTCATTTCAGAAGGATCACCACGTAAAAGATAACATGACAGCAATCACTCCGTCATCTTATGAAGTTCATCCTCATCTTTCAACTGAACAAGGTTCTGTATCTTACCTGAGAAATATGTCAGTTGATATCCTCATTCTGATATATGCAACTGACAAAAGTTCGGTCAATAATTAATGAAGGTCCAGTGATACCTCCATCTCCTTCGTTTCACACAAAATCATATCCAAAGACTAACCTTAGGCACCAATCTCATTCACCGTTAACTGCAGGTTTGTGATCATTCTAGTCATCCTCAGTTAGCTACCCATGTGCCTCTCTAAGGAGTTGCAAAAGAAAAGAAATATGATTCTGATAATTCCTACTTTACAGGATCATCGGTGCCACCACTTCTTGCGCCTTTAACATCTCCAGAAAGCCATGATTCTCCCGCAATAGCATCCTCTCCGGCTGCTTCATCTAGACCAACTAAAAGTAAGAGTATGTCATATTTTCTTTTTCATGCAATCCATAATTAAGGCATAAACCTTACATTATATTTTTCTCCTATGCATAGTTGATGCTTATCTCTATATCATCTTTGCCATTGCAAGAGCCATTTATTTCCCCTAAAATGTCTCCCATTGGGTCTTCACCAAGGCATCCAAAGATACCGCATCCATTTCAAGCACTACCACCGCCACCTCCTAACGAAGGTAGCTGTCATCTGTCTCAGATATCTCCTCTAAATGATATAGATCTTTTATGCACAAGTTGCCAGGTTTTGCCCCACTAACGACTTCAAACCATGATGTTGATGTTGCAGATTGCGCATCATTGGCTTGTGCTGAGCCTTTCACAAATGGTCCACCAAAAGCACCTTGTGTTTGTGTCTTGCCAATGCGAGTTGGACTACGCCTTAGTGTACCACTCTACACCTTCTTCCCTTTGGTTTCGGAGCTGGCTACAGAAATCGCTGTTGGTGTATTTATAGATCCAAGTCAAGTCCGTATTATGGGAGCAAATTCAGCCAACCAGTATCCAGAAAAGACCATTGTCCTTATTGATTTGGTACCCCTTGGCGAAAAATTTGATAACACTACAGCATTTCTGACATCTCAAAGATTCTGGCACAAACAAGTTCTTATAAAAGCTTCACTCTTTGGTGATTATGATGTATTGTATGTGCAATATCCAGGTATCGCAATCATCCCTAATGCAATCATGTCATCTTGATACCACTTGCTATGTCCTGTGTACTTAAATAGAATTGTTATATATATAGGTCTTCCTCCCTCCCCTCCTTCAGCAGCTTCAGACATTGATACAATAGGTAGCCGACCATATCCTGGTGATAATAACGGAAGGACCATACAGCCTCTTGGAGTTGATGTGAGCGGGCAACGGCACAAAAGTGGGCCAAATCGGAGTGTCATAGCAGTAATTGTATTGTCAGCCTCTGTCGCAGTTATTTTATGCTGTGCCGCGGCATGGGTTTTGCTTTTCAGACATAGAGATCGCGGATGTCAATCAGACCCAACTCCACCAAATACATTACCGTCCCTTGCAAAGTCATCAGGTTAAATCCTTCTCTTTACATGTGTATGATATAGTGCAATCTGGTTTGCCTAGTGTTCTTATCCTCTGTCATAAGTTCTCTTAATTCGTGCCGAAAAAGAAATTAAAAAAGTGAAATTCAGAAGTCTAACCTCCCTTATCATCATGCCTTTGTAGCATTCCAGGTAAATACTATATTAGGGGACATTAAATCATGTTGTAGTTTTGAATATGCACACTAAGCAGTAGTTGTATTGTCTTATAATACCTAGAGTGCAAGTTTAGCGCCGAGTCGAGCGAAGTTGGCAGGGACGTGAACCTTGAATCTCAGGTCATCGCCAAGAGGGACAGTTTCAGATATCTTGGGTCGGTGATTCAGGGGGACGGAGAGATCGACGGGGATGTCACTCACCGAATAGGGGCTGGGTGGTCGAAATGGAGGCTTGCGTCAAGAGTCTTGTGTGACAAGAGAGTGCCACAGTATCTCAAGGGGAAGTTTTATAGAGTTGTGGTTAGACCAGCGATGCTGTACGGGGCGGAGTGCTGGCCAATGAAGAACTCCCATGTTCAGAGAATGAAGGTTGCGGAGATGAGGATGCTCAGGTGGATGTGCGGGCTCACCAGGTTGGATAAGAGTAGGAATGGAGTTATTCGGGAAAAGGTGGGGGTGACCCCAGTGGATGAGAAGATGCGGGAAGCGAGGCTTAGGTGGTTCGGGCATGTGAGGAGGAGAAGCCCCGATGCCACGGTGAGGAGTTGTGAGCGGCTGGCGGTGGTTGGCGCGAGCCGAGGCAGAGGGAGGCCAAAGAGGTATTGGGGAAAGGTGATCGGGCAGGACATGGCTAGAATGCGGATTTCCGAGGACATGGCCCTTGATAGGGGTTGGGGGGTTTGGTGGGGCTCTCTATAGATGATTTGTGTATTGTATTGTGCCCCCTCATGGTAGTTACTGGTCGATATTACTGCATGCCATTTTATTTATGGTTTATGGTTTATGTTTACATATTTATCTATGTGATTTCTGATAGAGTTACTAATGCTCTTTTGTTTTTGCTTTTGTTTTCTTTTCCTTTTCCTGAGCCGAGGGTCAATTGGAAACAGCCTCTCTACCCTTTCGGGTAGGGGTAAGGTCTGCGTACATATTATCCTCCCCAGACCCCACCTTGTGGGATTATAGTGGGTTGTTGTTGTTGTTGTTGTAGTTTTGAATATGCTATGTGTTGCTCGATGCAGTTTCTTTTACTTCTTATCCTGAGCATACAATGGAATGAATGTCCAAATATATGAAATGGCATATAGAACAAGTTAACTGGTTAATTCTTAATGATAATATGGTGAATCATCCAATGTCTTTTGACTGGAATATCTTTAAGTGTCAACTCTTAATGGGTGCTTTAGGGAACCTTTAAGCTTCACAATTTTATCGTGTGAACCAAGCACATCAATTGAGTAGTTAATATGCATTTAAAATGTGGTCAAATTTGTGGTTCTCATGGGTCTCGTGTAATAAAGACCTACAGAATTGGTTTCTGATCTTTGATCTTTATGCATACTGTAGGAATTGCAGCCTCCATGATTGGGAGCAGGCCGAACTCTCCTTCATTGTCCTTTAGTTCTAGCTTTGCTGCTTATACTGGTTCAGCTAGAACATTCAGTTCAAGTGAAATTGAGAGAGCAACTGACAACTTCAATGAAGCCAGAGTGCTAGGTGAAGGGGGATTTGGTCGTGTTTATGGTGGTGTGCTTGATGATGGGATGAAAGTGGCAGTGAAAATCCTCAAGAGAGATGACCAGCAGGGTGGTCGTGAATTTTTGGCTGAAGTAGAGATGCTGAGCCGCCTCCATCATAGGAACTTGGTCAAGTTGATAGGTATATGTATTGAGGAGCGCAGTCGCTGTTTAGTTTATGAGCTCATGCCAAATGGCAGCGTGGAATCTCACCTTCATGGTAATCTTCAATTTCGGTCCCTCCTAACTTTTTGGGTGAAGCCATTAGCCATGTAGTATTTAGATTTCAGACTTACTAAAACTATCTGTATTTCAGGTGTTGACAAAGAAATTTCTCCACTTGATTGGCATGCCCGAATGAAAATAGCACTCGGTGCTGCCCGAGGCCTGGCCTATTTGCACGAAGATTCCAGTCCCCGTGTCATACACAGGGATTTTAAATCTAGTAACATCTTACTGGAACATGATTTCACCCCAAAAGTGTCCGATTTTGGTTTGGCTAGAGCCGCATTAGATGAGGGAAACAGACACATATCCACTCGAGTCATGGGAACTTTTGGGTAAAATATTCATCGCTGATTAACTTCTTATTTTCATTAGGCCAGCTGTCTCGCCATTCTTTCTACTGTCCGTCTTAAAAATTTATTCTTTAGATATACATTTCTGACTTTATTATTATACCAGGTATGTAGCTCCAGAATATGCTATGACGGGGCATCTCCTTGTAAAGAGTGATGTTTACAGCTATGGGGTTGTCCTACTTGAGCTGCTGACGGGAAGAAAGCCAGTGGATATGTCCCAGCCACCCGGTCAAGAGAATTTAGTGGCTTGGGCACGCCCGCTCCTATCCAGTGAAGAAGGTCTGGGATTGATTGTGGACTCTACTTTGGGGCCTGAATTCCCTTCCGATGACATTGTAAAAGTTGCTGCTATTGCTTCAATGTGTGTTCAACCAGAGGTATCGCACAGGCCTTTCATGGGTGAGGTCGTCCAGGCTTTGAAGTTGGTGTGTAGCGAAGGTGAACAGACAAAAGAATTCGTGTCTCGAAGTTGTAGCCGAGATGATCTATCTATTGACATGGACGCTAGGATGAGTACAGCTTCGGGCCAACTTTTGAACCCCCGATCCCCAGTCTGTAACTCCGACAGTGAGCTGGATGTTGAGAGGGGACTCTCAATGCCAGATTTACTGAGTCCATTAGCAAGATTTGGAAAGAAAGAATCCAGTCCATTTAGGAGGTACTCAAGCTCAGGTCCGTTCAGAACAGGAAAAACCATGAGGCTATGGAAAAAAATGAGACGATTATCAGCAGGTAGTGTAAGTGAGCATGGGATGATGTTTGGGTTGCAGCCCGGATCCCACTAATCGTGGTTGAAGTTTCTGTCTTTCGTTTCGATACAATTTTTGCTGCAAAATGTTAATGATTTTTACCATCCATGCCGGATGGTGAAATTGTACAGCACCTTCTTGATCAAGAGATAGAATGAGGAAGCAAACCAGCATTCTCGAGTTACTCTGAATGCAGTTGTGTAATCCATGATTATGATAAGCCCTCCGCTAAAAGCTGGGAAGGACCATGCACGGGGAGATATCTGAATAGGGATTCCGTCTTATTGTAAGGAGGTTGTATTTATTGTAACATGCTAATTGTTCATAAAAGGAATCATAGTTCTTTCTCTTATGGTATTGAATTCAAATCTTGGAGGCAAAAGAGTAAGTTGCTGCTGAGGTATGCTAATGTTGAAGAGCATTTTTCTGTATGTAAATGAACAATAATAGAAGTTATAGATTCATGACTTTGTCGTTGGTTAAGGTCAAATTTGCTAAATTGCCATTATGCAGGGAAGGGACATTGGTATTATTGTCCTTCATCCAATTTTGAAAAAATTGAGTATAACGACAACTAGGCTTCAGTTCCAAGCGAGTTGGGGTTGGCGACATGAATAGGAAACAACATTTATTGTTGTCTACCAAGTTATACAAGGTTCCGAGCAATCAAACATCATGGGATGTGAAACTGATAGCTTATTTGGCAAAGCTGCAGAAATAATTTATTTTGAGTAGTGTTTTTCTTTAAAAGTATTTTTGGTGAGAGGCAGTTCGTGTTTGTCTAACAAATTTGAAAAGTACTTCTGAACAGTAATTAATGTTTGACTGTTTGGCCAAACTTTTAAAAATTACCTCTTAGTATATTTTTTTTAAAAGTACTTTTCAAAAAAGTATTTTTTAATTACTTTTCTACGCTTTTCCTCAAATTCTATTGAAAAAAAAGTGTTTCTAGGATCTGAAGTTTGACTAAACGGGCTATAAGACAGCTGAACAGCCTTTATTAATTCAATTCACATCATAGGTTTCGTGTTAACTATAGCATGATTTCCTCAAACAACCTAGTCATTTCAACGCCACACCTTGCCGTAGCAGATTCCAGATTTAAAGTTAAATGGGTCTTACAATCATTCTAAGTTGTTCGTAATTAAATTTTTTAGATATTTATAAATTTACTGTTATTAGAACTCTTTGTGGTGTGAATAGGCGATAATTAAAGTCATTTATGGAGTGTTTGGCAAAAAAAAAAAAAGTTAAAATGTGCTTAAAATGCCAAAAGCAACACAAGTTGGTGGATCCCAACTTTTTCTATTTTGGCTTAAAAGCCATTTTGGTTTGACCAATAAAATTACTCTTTTGTCCATTATAAGTTTTCATAATACCAAACTTAATCTCAGTCAAAGAACCCCAAAACATTTTCTTCTCCTATTTTCTTCACATCGAACAGTCTGTTCCTCTTCTTTCATCTTCCTCTTAACTTCATCTTTCATTTTCTACACTTTCCTTAGGTATCATTTTTTTACCCACTTGCCTTACTTTCTACCAATTACTCGACTATATAGTATCTTTCTTCTACTTTATAAAAATTATCTAAAGTAACCAAATAAAATAAAATAAAATTAAAATATTAACTATTTTTATTTGTATTAATTTATAATTAAATATATTATAATAATCAACTCCTTTATATGTTAACAACTTTAAGGATATTTTTGTCCATTTAATTAAAAAAAGTGCTTACCAGCACTTGTTTATCAAACACTTCAACAACTTTTTTTAAGTTTCAACACTTTTATCCAAACAAGTAATTGCTTATTTGTAAAATAGGTTCCAACACTTAAAAGCTGCTTTTAAGCCATTGTGTTTAGAAGCTACTTTTTTAAGCCATTGTGTTTAGAAGCTACTTTTTTAAGCCAATCCAAACAGCCTCTTATTGCTTTTTGGCTTAAAAGCTATTTCTGCCGAAAAATTATTTTTTTGAGCCAACTCAAACGGGCTCTTAATCAATTTTAGTTGTATGGCTTTTTTCAAGAACCATTGGTTGGTAAATTCAGTTGCCATAACTAATCAAATTCAATCGATGCAAAAACTTTTCGTTAATATTATCATACAACGCCAGCACCTGCGTTATTGATGGTTTGTATACATGTTGAGAAAATTTAACTTTCAACATTGAAAATGATGGTTAATTAATTGTATGCTTTAACATTTTCTAAAGAATATGTTTATGATCAATGTGGTACTAAGAAAATTAGGAGTGTGCATTCGGTTTATCGATTTGATTTTGACCATTATCGATAATTACTTATCAATTATCGATTTGTACATATGCTTATCATTATCGTTTCAATAAGGTTTCGACTTTTTTGATTTCAATTTATCGATTTTGGGTGCTTATCGATTCAGTTATTGATCACGCCCAACTATGCCTTCTAAAAGGGACAATGTGGTCGTAGCAAATATACCCAAGTATTACACACGGGGTCGAATCCTCAGAAAGAGTTAACCTATCAACTACAATCTTCAAAACCCAACAAAACTTCCGAATCAGCTTCCCAAATATTCAAATATCTCTTTGAGTGGTTTCTAATAACTACTTTTGCAATAAACTAATTAACTGAAGAAATAACTGAATGTGTTGTAAATAATAATGAGAAAGACTAAGGTGATGATTTCCCCTATTGATGGAATCTCTTATGTTTATGCTCATACAAATTGTCAATACCTCTCTATCAATCATGAACCCTAATTCTACCGTAATTCTCTCCGGAGCAATTACAATAATTTACTATTGCACTCTTCCGAGCTACCCTAGCTTGCTTTAATTATCACAGTTCACTTTAGATTGCACCCAAGGTTTCGTTATTCCTAATCCCACCTTTAAACCCGCAATTATAGATTCCTCTAATAATCTAGGTATGGTGTTGTTCAACAATAACCTAAATATGCACTCTTTTCCAAGTTATGCACACTAAATAGGCACAACTAATTGAGGATCCTATCAATTAACTACAACAAGAACGAAGTTGAACAAATAGAAATTTAACTAACAATTTGTATTCACATAACCCAGAAGTTCATCAACCAATAGGTTCCATCACAACCTTAGATAAGAAATTAGCTACTCATAACTATGAAAGCAAAATATAGAATAGATTTCATAATCAAAAATTCAAAATAAAAGAAAGAGAGATGTTAAGAGAATTCTCTCACACTAGTTTCCTTGCAAAAGTAGTCAATAATATAAAAATTGCCTCCTTTGGGTGAATCCTAATGATATATATAGGGTTTAGATATTAAAATTCCCGTTTTTACACTTTGGCCCCTCACTTTTCCGCATTCTGTCGCGGTTTCACCGCGGTCGCGGTGGAACCGCGGCCAGCACCACCTTCTGAACCTCTCAAACTTCTGCCGGCTTGTTCTACCGCGATCGCGGTGGAATCGCGGTCAAACAGTGCCTCGGATTCTTCAGGGCTGTTCCAGCATATTTTCTTGATCTTTGCACAAATGGCCTTTTTCACATTCTTTTGACTCCAAAATTGCTCTTTTAGCCTTCCTCAACTATTGTGTACCTATAACACACGAAAAACACCGATAAGAGCATTTTGTCCTCATATATATTATCAAAACAACATTAAGGTGTGATTATTTAGGGTATAAATATAGTAAAATTCACCTATTATCAATTATCGATTACACCAATAAGAAAATTTGCGGGATTCCACGGAAAGTATATCACTATAAACGCTCTTAACTAATATGGACAAAAAGAAGCTAAAATAAGAACACCATTTATAACATAAAAATTGTGTTAACAAACACATGCAACAAAAGTAAAGTTAGAGATCAAATGTATGCCACCAACACTCCAACGGTATAAAAAAAACAAAACAAAATACATCATCACAACTAATTCTGTTTTCCATTAATTTGAACTTCATTCCTTTGATCTTTAAATATGATCATTCTTTAAATGTGATAGAGAAAATAATATAGTAGGGTCTTAGGGTAAATGAAAGGGTATAGATTGGGAAAATGATATTGTATAGCCGCTTTCGAAATAGTAGCAGAATATATATACATTCTGTATGTTATATCAATCTACACAAATAGGTAATTACTCTTACAAGTGTCTACAGTTTAGGGGTGTGCATTCGATTTATCGATTCGATTTTGACCCTTATCGATAATTACTTATCGATTATCAATTTGTCCATATACTTATCGTTATCATTTCAATAAGGTTTCGATTTTTTCGATTTTATTTTCGATAACAAATAATCGATTCGATTTATCGATGAACCGATTCCAATGCACACCCCCTAAAGGAAACAGTTGATAAATGAAACTTTTAATATTCAAAAATGGCAATAACATCCTGCGTATGAGAGTACCTCTATCCCACTAATCAGAATTTTTTCCCAAAACGTGTTAATCTTGGCTGAACTAATTTAGGCGGTGTCTTGTTTTTCTAGGAATACCAGAAATATATAAAATATATCGGGATATGACTTATCGATAAAACATAACAGAAAGAATAGACGATACCGTTAGCAATACAAAGTATAAGTTGAGTTTGTTGAAATATATTTATTTCGCTAATACAAAATATTTCTTAGTTTTTCTCCCATTCTCCATTTTCATTTTTCCAATACAAATTAATGAGTAATTCTTCAATGTAGTGTGACTCATATATTTACTAATGTCTCGAAAGATGCGTGACGACCCAAAGGAGTCATCACATGTTTTTCTATTCATTCCGTGCTTCTGAGGCCTTAAAACCTCATTTTAGTTGCCTTGATTTGCGTGCGCAGTCCGGACGTATAGCCGGAAAGCCTAAATGTGAAATTCTGTGAAAAATGCTAAAATTTGGTATTAAAATGAATAAGTTTGGATTTGGTCAATATTTTAGGTAAACGGACCCGGACCTGTGATTTGACGGTCCCGAAGGGTCCGTAGAAAAATTGGGACTCGGGCATGTGCCCGAAGTCGAAATCTCAGGTCCAGAACCCGAGTAAAAGAATTTTTCTATTAAATTATTTATTGAAATTATTAAGGAAAAATGAAAATGAAAATGGGTTAGAAAATATAGGTATCGGGCTCGTATTTCGGTTCCGACGCCCGGGACTTAAATATGCGTTAAGCTTTCTGTGTAGTTTGGTTGAAATCGAATGTCGTCTCACGTGTTTCGGACTATAAGTTCCAAATTTGAAACTTTATGAAGTTTGAAGAAAAACTATTGATTTTGAGGTTGATTCATTGTTTTTGATGTTGCTTTGGCGATTTGATCGCACAGATAACTTCGTAGGATGTTTTTGAGGTTGTGTGTATATCCGGTTTGGAGCCCCGAGGGCTCGGGTGAATTTTGAGTAGGTCCCGAAAGGTCTTAGACTTATAATACCAGGTGTTGCAGGCTCCAGCGCGCCCGCGGTCGCCTTAGCATGGTCCGCGGTGTATGCTGCGCAGACGCAGTCGCCTTAGTGTGGTCCACGTAGCTAACCTCAGAGAGCCAACACTCTTCAGGTCTATCAGCGCGACTGCATTCCTCTTTTTGTGTTACGCGCTGGAGGATTCAGAGAGTTGTATTTTGTGCAGTTCTTCAGCGCGGCCGCGGTCCATTTTTGCGTGGTCCGCGCAGGGTCTTCAGGGAGGGTCTATAAAGACGAGGATTTCAGATATTTTTCACTCTTTCAAAAACCCAAAACATAAATGGCAATTTTCCAAACAATTCTTCTTCTTCAAAACGATTGGTAAGTGATTTCTAACTTATTTTGTTCACTCCTTAACATCTTTTAACTTAATTTCAACTTCAAAACAAAGATTTTAATGGGTTGGAAATTTTGGGTAGAACCTAAGTTTTTTAAAACTGGGGGTTTTGGACCTCAATTCGAGGTTCGATTCCAAGATAAATTATATACTTGAGTTCATGGGGGAATGGGTAATCGAATTTTGGTTCGAACCTCGGGTTTTGACCATGTGGGCCTGGGGGCATTTTTGACCTTTCGAGAAAAATAATGAAAATGCTATAATTAGACATTGAGTTTGATTTGTTTAGCATATATTGATACTATAAAGTCATTATTGTACAGATTTGGTTGAGTTGGAGCCTAAGTCGAGAAGGAAAACGGTTGTTAAGGATTGAATTGGTCATGGAAGTCGAGGTAAGTGTTTGGTTTAATCCTAGCTTGAGGGAATATGAGTTGGGTCTTGTTTGCTACTTGGTAATTGATCGAGTACGATGTATAAGCATGGTGACGAGTATCTATACATTGGTGTCTAGCATGACTGTGAGTCCTTATTTGTGGATAGTTGGTTGTTGTTATGCCTTCCATGCTTAATTGATGAATTCTATATCTTGTAAAGGCCTTGTGATAGAAATTGTGATCTTGGAACTTTGTGGAGCATTGGCTCGGCTCGAAATACAAATTGTGGAAAGGTATGAGATAAGTAAAACTTTGGAGCTTGGGCTCAAGTGATATTGTGAAATACGAGATGAAAGTGAAAGAAAGAGAAGAGTTAATAATTTATTCCCTTGCCGGGATGTTGTGGTTATTGGTGTAGTACCCTTGTCAGGATTTCCATTCTTATTTTATTATTTCCTTTGACCTCGTTTGTGATTGTTGATTGGGTGAGGAAGAGTGTTAAAGCACGGAGGGTGATGTCGTGCATTGAATGATATCTGTGGATCGGGTTGCATGCTGCAATAATATTAAATTATATGGATCGGGTTGCTCGCCGCAATAAATGTTAGATGATATGGATCGGGTTGCACGCCACAACAATGATATATATATATATGGATTGGGTTGCACGCTGCAACAATAATATATTTTTGAATCAGGTTGCACGCATTATACATACAAGTGTGTTTATTTGGGTATTTGGTTCTTATCTGCTGTAAACTCCAAACTATCCTTAGATTGTTATTCTGGATTTACTATTAATATTGTTATCTCCCTACAGTATGCTCCCCCTCCCATATTGTTTACTTGTCTTGTATTTTCGATTTCATTGTATATGTATATAATTGAACATATTTATCTGGTAGTCCAGTCTAGCCTCATTATTACTTCGCTGGGGTTAGGCTAGACACTTACCAGCACATGGGGTCGGTTGTGCTGATGCTACACTCTGTGCTATTTGCACAAATCCAGGTTTCGAACAACAATATTAGTGTGGGAGCAGGACTTCAGTCCAGCGAGACCCGAGGTAGCCTTGCAGGCGTCCGTAGGCCCAATGTCTTCTCTATCCTTACATTAGACTGCCATCTCATTGTACTTGAGATAAACAGATTTATGTTTCTCTTAGACTTTGTATTTAGTACTTCTTAGATGTTCGTGAGTACGTGACTCCAGTTCTTGGGTAGAGATACATATTAGAATTCCGATGGTTATTCAGCTATCTAAATCTGAGACTTTCATTTATGATTTTTTAATTTCGTTGCTTTTATTTTAATATTGTTAATGATAAGAAAGGGAGATGTGTTCAATGAAAGGTAATTAAGTTTGGCTTGCCTAGTTCCCATTCGTAGGAGCCATCACGACCCCCAAGGGTGAAAAATTCTGGTCGTGACAAGTTGGTATCTGAGCACTAGGTTACATAGGCCTCACAACTCACAGAAAAACTTAGTAGAGTCTAAGGGATTGGTATGGAGATGTCTGTATTTATCCCACAGAGGCTACAAAGTTAGGAAATGTTTTATATTTGTTCTTTCTTGTTGTGTGGTTCTTTTTCTTAAAGCTAATTGAATTTCTACTCTGTTCTTT
>JASVEL010003236.1:0-59639 GCA_032618575.1 Nicotiana noctiflora
TTCATCTGGGATGACGTAGCTCAATCATTTGTAAACCATTTCCAATACAACCTAGAGATTATCCCTGACAGGTTATCATTGACTAAGATGGAGAAGAAACCCGGGGAAAGTTTTCGGAAATACGGATTCAGGTGGAGGGAGCAGGATCCACAAGTAGACCCACCAATGAAAGAAGCAGAAATGGTGGACTGCTTTCTACAGGCTTTGGAGCCAACCTACTATGGCCACTTAGTATCGGCAATTGGAAAAACCTTTAACGAGGTAGTCAAGATGGGAAGCTTTGTAGAAGAAGGGCTAAAGACAAATAAGATCATGAGCTACTCGGCTATTAAGGCCACAAACCAAGCAATACAGACTGGAACTGGAGGATCGATTGGCAAGAAGAAGAAGGAGGAAGTTGCGGTCATTTAAGGTAGATCATGGTCCCAAGGCCCCAATACATATCATTATCCACCTCGCCCATACCAACCATATCTACCAGCACCATATAACCCACCTCCACCATATTATCCTCCAACCAATCCACATTTTTCCGTCCCACATGCTCAACCTTACCCACCGCCTCCACATGCATGGTGTACCCCAGCTCCTCAAAATGTCTACCACGCACAAAATACCCATCCGCCTTCCAAAACATACAGAAATCCAAATCGACCCAATTTTCGTCCAGATCCGAAGTAAAAGGAGATAGAGCCCAAAGAAAGAGAATATTTACTACGTTAGGGGAGTCATATACCAGTCTTTTTCATCGTTTGAGAGAACTAGGGATGTTGAACCCTATTGAACCAAAAATTCCCAACACACCACCCAGAAATCTAGACCAATCAGTCCGATGTGAGTATTGTTCCGGGGCGCCGGGACATGATACAGAAAAGTGTTGCCATTTAAATTCTGCCATACAGGAACTTATTGATACCAGGAGGATTGAAGTGCAAGCTCCGGAAACTCCCAATATCACATAGAATCCTTTGCCAGCACATCATGAGACGCATATGATAGAATTGGAGCAAGGAGAGAGTGGTAGGAAACCTTCTCAATCAGTGATGATGATTAAAGCGAACAACAAGGTGGAAGGGGAAGTTGAAAAGGAGAAAGTGTCAACTGAGTTACCAGCGAAGAAGCCATCAGTGGTTGAACCCGTGAAAGTAGTAGTGTCGGGAGCAAAGCCTTTGTTGGCCGTGAAGGGCTTATGTGGAGCCGGTGGTTATCAAACCAGTGGTACAGATGCCAGTCGTGAACACCAGGGCCATACCATGGAATTATGATAAGGTTACAGTGATGTATAAAGGGGAGGAAGTTAAAGGAGACATCAATAAAACTCATGGTTTAGATCGCTCCGGGCGATGCTTTACCCTAGAAGAATTGAGGAAGACAAAAGTGGTAAAGGAAAAAATGGCTCATGTAAAGAAGGCAGTTACTTAAGAGGAAGCGGAAGAGTTCTTGAAAAAGATGAAGGCTCAAGACTATTCTATAGTAAAGCAATTGAGAAAAACGCCCACGCAGATTTCATTTTTATCATTGCTAATCCACTCATAGAAAGGTGTTGATGAAAATTTTAAATGAAGCCCATGTTCCTAAGAAGATTTCAGTATGCCATCTAGAGAAAATCACGAACAAGATCTTTGAGACAAATAAGATAACATTTTCAGATAATGAGTTGCCGCTTGAAGGAACGGAGCATAACAAAGCACTATACCTCACAGTCAAGTGTGAAGAATCTGTAGTAACCCGTGTTCTGGTGGACAACGGGTCAAGTGCCAATATTTGTCCACTCTCAACCTTGAGGAAGTTGAGGGTCAATCCTGATAGAATTCATCGGAACAGTGTATGTGTACGGCCGTTTTGATGGAGCTGGAAAGAATACTGTAGGGGATATTATATTGGAGATTACTATTGGACTAGTGGAATTCACTATGGAGTTCCAAGTGCTAGATGTTGCTGTATCTTACAATCTTTTATTGGGACGTCCATGGATCCATGTGGCGAAAGCTGTACCATCCTCTTTACATCAGATGGTAAAATTTGAGTGGGAGAAACAAGAGATCATAGTGCACGGAGGAGATGATGTCTGCAATGCTATTACACCATTTGAGGAAGGTGAAGGAGATAAAGGCCCATGGGTATATCAAGTCATGGACACTGTGGTGGTAAATAAAATATCCGAGGGAGAAAACATACCGATTCCCACAGTTTCTCCTACAGTAGTGATGGTCACCAAGGAAATGATAAGAAATGGGTTTTCTCCTGGAAGGGCTTAGGAGTAACTCTGCAAGGTATAACACAGCCAATCCACCTTCCGGGCAGTAATGACACTTTTGGTTTGGCTTTCGAGCCAACTGTTGCCGATATCCAAAGAGCTAAGAAAATGAAAAGAAGAGTTGGTCCCTCCCAAAGCCTATTCCAAAACTATCCGATTCCTTTACCAAGCCTGGTACAAGGAGATATCTGGCGACTGTTATGCCAAGTCACGCTGAAATAAAACCGGATGAGGAACTCCTAACAAGGTTTGAAAGGCTATTTGAAGATGTGAATATGTTGGAGATGGGTGAAGGAACAAGTAAAATGGATGTTCAGTTCGTGGGACCCTAGATTACGCTTAATAACTCGGAAGCTACTCCTCTTCCGATCAGGAGGGAGTTGTGGTAGTTAGCTTTAAATATTTCATTTCCCCGAAAGTTGTCTTGTTTTGTAATCCCACGTCCTATCAAAACAGATGTATCCAGTGCTTGTTACCTTTTTGAAAAATCAATGAAATGCAATTTCTTTTCTTCTTCCATTTTTGCCTTATTTTATTTTTCTTTTTATTTTGTACAGTTCAATATTGTTGATTCCAATGATATGTCATGCATGAAGGATTACCAGTCCAGTCTTGATAATCAAATAGTTATACAGGAAATTGAAATTGAATATGAAGTGGAATATGAGGATGAGGAACTACTGGAGGAAATTAGTAAAGATTTGAGTCATTATGAGGAAAAACCCAAACCGAACTTAAATGAGACAGAATCCATTAATCTGGGAAGTGAGGAAAATGTCCAAGAAACAATAATCAGTGTGCATCTAGAGGCTTCCCCTAGAGAAGATTTAATCAAGTTGTTACACGAGTACAAGGACATATTTGCTTGGTCCTATGATGACATGCCTGGGCTCAGTACTGATTTGGTGGTACATAAATTGCCCATTTATCCAGAATGCTGGCCAGTAAAACAGAAGTTAAGTTTAAAACGGACATTAGTGTGAAAATAAAAAAAGAAGTTAATAAGCAATTTGAGGCGAAGGTCATACGGGTCACTAAATATCCCACCTGGTTAGCTAATGTTGTGCCAGTTCCGAAGAAGGATGGAAAACCCAGGGTGTACGTTGATTACCGGGACCTTAATAAAGCTAGCCCAAATGATGATTTTCCATTTCCAAATATCCATATATAGATCGACAATTGTGCCAAGCATGAAATTGGTTCTTTTGTGGATTGTTATGCGGGTTATCACCAGATCCTAATGGATTAAGAAGATGCAGAAAAGATGGCCTTTTTCACGCCTTGGGGAACATATTATTATAGGGTAATGCCGTTAGGGTTGAAGAATGTCGGGGCTACATATATGAGGGCGATGACCACTATGTTTCATGACATGATACACCGAGAGATCGAAGTATATGTGGACGATGTCATCATTAAATCCAAAAAGCAATATGACCATGTCAAAGATTTGAGAAAGTTTTTCTAGAGGCTCTGAAGATATAATCTCAAGCTCAATCAAGCAAAGTGTGCTTTCAGAGTGCCATCAGGAAAGTTATTGGGGTTTATAGTAAGCCGGCGTGGTATTGAATTGGATCTATCAAAGATAAAAGCAATCCAGAATTTGCCTTCGCCGAAGAATAAGAAAGAAGTGATGAGTTTATTGGGCAGGTTGAATTATATCATCAGATTTATCGCTCAGTTAACGTCAACTTGTGAGCCCATTTTCAAATTGTTAAAGAAAGATGCTGCGGTAAATTGGACTGATGAATGCCAAGAAGCCTTCAAAAAAATTAAAGAATATTTGGCCAATCCTCCAGTTTTAGTTCCTGGAGAATCGGGGAGACCTTTGATCATGTATTTGACCGTGTTAGATAATTCTTTTGGCTGCGTACTGGGGCAACATGATGAAACGGGAAAGAAAGAGCAAGCGATATATTACCTCAGTAAAAAGTTAACATCTTATGAGGTAAAATATACTCAATTGGAGAGAACGTGTTGTTCTCTAACGTGGGTTGCTCAAAAACTGAAACATTACCTGTCAGCTTATACCACATATTTGATATCACAGTTGGATCCATTGAAGTATATATGCCAAAATCCTATGCCTACAGGAAGACTTGGTAAGTGGCAAATTCTACTTATAGAGTTTGACATCATCTATGTAACTCGTACGGCAATGAAGGCGCAAGCAGTTGCAGATCATTTAGCAGAAAACCCAGTTGATGATGAGTATGAGCCGTTAAAAACATATTTTCCTAACGAGGAGGCAATGAACGTTGAAGAGGTAGAGCAAGATGATAAGACAGGCTGGAGAATGTACGTCGATAGAGCCGTCAATAATAATGGAGTTGGAATTGGAGCAGTGCTTATTTCAAAAACGGGTCAGCATTATCCCGTTACCACTCAGCTTCAATTTTTTTGCACTAATAATATGGCCGAATATGAAGCATGCATATTGGGATTGAGGATGGCAATAGATATGGGTGTTTAAGAGATTTTGGTCATGGGTGACTCGGATCTCTTGATACATCAGATTCAAGGAGAATGGGAGACAAGAGATTTAAAGTTGATACCTTATCGACAATGTCTGCATGAACTGTCTCAAAGATTTCAATCTATTGAGTTCAAACACATCCCATGAATGCACAAAGAAGTAGTAGATGCTTTGGCCACATTATCCTCCATGTTGCACCATCCAGATAAAGCTTATATAGATCCACTGCAGATGCAAGTGCGCGATCAAAATGCTTATTGTTTCGCCATGGAAGAAGAACTTGATGGTGAGCTGTGGTATCATGATATCAAAGAATATTTGAGGACTGGGGGGTACCCAGAACAAGCCACATGAGACCAGAAAAGGGCTATAAGGCGATTGGCAAATGGATTTTTTCTCAGTGGAGGAGTTGTATACAAAAGAACACCAGATTTGGGGCTATTGAGATGCATAAATGCACAGCAAGCTGACACAATTATGGCTGAGGTACATACAGGAGCTTGCGGACCTCATATGAGCGGATACATTTTAGCAAAGAAAATACTGAGAGAAGGATATTATTGGCTCACCATGGAGCGTGATTGTATTAGATATGTGAGGAAATGCCATCATTGTCAAATACACGGAGATTTGATTCACTCTCCACCCTATGAGTTGCATACAATTTCTGTACCGTGGCCATTTGTTTCCTGGGGCATGGATGTCATCGGACCAATAGAGCCCGCAGCATCTAATGGGCACAGATTTATCTTGGTAGCAATTGATTATTTCACCAAATAGGTGAAGGCGAAGACATTTAATGCAGTGACAAAGAAGGCGGTGGTGGATTTCGTGCACACAAATATCATTTGTCGCTTTGGAATTCCTAAGGTGATTATCATAGACAATGGAGCAAATTTGAACAGTCACCTCAAGGCAGAAGCACGTCAAAGGTTCAAAATCCTGCATCGTAACTCTACACCTTACAGGCCTAAAGCGAATGGGGCAGTAGAAGCTGCGAATAAGAATATTAAGAAGATTCTCAGAAAGATGGTGGAAGAGTCAAGGCAATGGCATGAAAAACTACCATTTGCTCTCATGGGTTATCGTACCACTGTACGTACTTCAATTGGTGCAACACCTTACTAATTGGTGTTGGAACAGAGGCAGTCATACCCGCAGAAATTGAGATACCTTCTCTTCGGATCATAGCTGAGGCTGAAATCGATGATGATGAATAGGTAAAATCTCGGCTAAACAACTGAGCTTTATTGACGAGAAGAGGTTAGCGGCAATTTGTCATGGAAAATTACATCAGCAGAGAATGGCCAGATCATACAATAAGAAAGTACGTCCGCGGAAATTTGAAGTGGGAAAATTGGTGTTGAGACATATTTTGCCTCATTGGGCTGAAGCAAAAGGAAAATTTGCACCTAATTGGCAAGGACCATTCATTGTGTCACGGGTATTGTCCAACGGAGCTCTATATCTGTCAGGTGTTGAAGGAAAATATGTAGAGACTGCTATCAACTCAGATGTAGTTAAGAGATATTATGTATGATTCCTTTTTCATATGTACAATTGTATTTATCATAATTTTGGAATTAAAATGATGAAGGCATTTTATTATCTACCCAAACACTTTATCCATTGATATCCCCATTGAGCCTTATTTGCTTTATTCTTTCATATCCCTCTCTCGGAGTCGATCAGGAAAAAAAAATGATGCAAGAAAAAGAAAAAAATGAAAAAATGATGATGAAAGAAAAATGATGAAAAAAAAGAGACAAAAAGAAAGAATGCAAACAAAAGAAAAATACATACAAAAGACAAAAAAGAAAATCGGAAAAAAGTCAAGACGCAACAATGAATATGAACGTAGTCCGAACTACGTCTGACTTGATCGCGGACGGGTACGTAGGTAGCCTCAATGAGGTTCAGTCATGATAGAAATAAAATCCAAGATTCCCCGAATATTGAAACTGGGGCAGAAGTTATGTTTATGATTCCAAGAGTTGTAAATAATTTTGAACCCTTGTTAAATTTTGAGCCTTTATACCCTTTTTTCTGAACCCATCCAAAAGCCACATTACAGTCGAAAGAAATACCTTCTGATTAATTTCAAGGAAATGATGATACAATGAGAATAAGGAGAAACATGGCATGGAAAGTACCCGGTGGTTTGGAAAACAAAAATAAAAGAAAAATAAAAATGAGAGAGTCTTATTGGCGAAAACCTTAACTGGCACCATAGGGCGAATGTGAGATGAGAGAATAAAAATGAGAGAGTCTTATTAGTGGAAACCTTAACCGGCACCGTAAGATGATGGTGAGATGAGAGAATATAAATGAGAGAGTCTTATTGGTGAAAACCCTAACGGGCACCATAAGGCGAAAGTAAGGAATATTCTCTTGAAAGAATAAAAACAGCAAATAAGAAAGGTTAGGTTTAAAGAAAGAATGGAACAACAATTCGATTGGATAGACTGGGTCGGAATTTAAATACATGGCATGGTCAGAGGAATCAGCCATCATACCCAGATAAGTTCTGTCTCTACTCCAAAATATCCTTACTCTTTCAAATTCATATTTTTCTGCATTTCATTGATCAAAAACCAATTGCCCATTGAAAGCTAACTACCAATTTCTCATGTTAATAGGCATAAAAACACTGGGTCAGAGAAAAACAAAAGAGAGGATGGCAATCAAAGCCAAAGAAAAATGAAAAGAAAAGAAACAAAAGGGAAAGCAGAAAGAGGATTACAGAAGAAAAGTTGAAGAAAATCTGGCAATGGGCTGCAGAGCAGAACAAAGCAAGAAGAAGCAGACGATGGAAGCAAGGCCAACAAGAATGCCAGTTGCTTACCGACATTTTATAACTAATAAGATTGTTCACTGATTTAGACAGGAACAAAAGATTCAAATTCTCTCTAATAACTTTAAAGTGAATGTGACCAATGTGGAAGAAGAAAAACAACAAAAAAAGAAATAGAACAATAAAGGGGGGAATCAGCAGAGGAGGACTCATTCAGTCATCAAGAAACCTACCCAAACGGCAAGGGAGGTATTATCTTTTCAAAACTCACACCCCAGTTATCAAACTGAGGGAATATTTTTCTGCATTTTCATTTTCATGCATCAGGCGCCCACCTGGATAACAAGGGAATATTTTTCTGCATTTTCATTTTCATGCATCAGGCGCCCATCTTGATAACAAGGGAATATTTTTCTGCATTTTCATTTTCATGCATCAGGCGCCCACCTCGATAACAAGGGAATATTTTTCTGCATTTTCATTTTCATGCATGAGGCGCCCACCTAGATAACAAGGGAATTATTTTCTGCATTTTCATTTTCATGCATCAGGCGCCCAACTGAATAACAAGGGAATATTTTTATGCATTTTCATTTTTATGCATCAGGCGCCCACCTGGATAACAAGGGAATATTTTTCTGCATTTTCATTTTCATGCATCAGGCGCCCACCTGTATAATAAGGGAATACATTTCTGCATTTTTTATTTCTGTTTAGGCGCCCACCTGTATAACAAGGGAATACATTTCCGCATTTTAATTTCTGTTCAGGCGCCCACCTGGTTAACAAGGGAATACATTTCTACATTTTTAATTTCTATTCAGGCGCCCACCTGTATAACAAGGGAATACATTTCTGCATTTTAATTTCTGTTCAGACGCCCACCTGCATAACAAGGGAATACATTTCTGCATTTTTAATTTATGTTCAGGCGCCCACCTATATAACAAGGGAATACATTTCTGTATTTTTTAATTTCTGTTCAGGCGCCCACCTGTATAACAAGGGAATATATTTCTGCATTTTTAATTCTTTTATCTAACATGAGTAACACCATGACACATGGAAAGCCCACCTTGGTACAGAGGAAAATGTTTTCTTTGTTTTGTTTTGTTTTAACAGGTATTGGCCTGGAGGCAAGAAACACAATTGGAAGTCACATGAAAGGATGTAAGCAGTATGTCAGAAACAAGAAAATAATCAAAAAAATACAGAAAAAGAAGGATGCAAATAAAAGAGCAACATGAGATATGGAAAAGCAAGGAAGTACAAGAAGACAAGACATAGATAGGAATTATTGTATTTCATAAGATCATAGCTTAGAATAGCTTCTTTATTTTTCATTTTATCCCGGTGTAACAAGGAGGTAGTCGGTGATTACAACAATAATAGTAGCAGTAGCAAGTCTTGGTAGTTTCAAACTACCAGACCTCCCCAAACTACACTGACCCGATTCCTGTTTAGCCCAGGATATGTAGGCAACCTCTAAAGCAGGGTGCGGTCAAAAGGTTTTCAAAATGCTTCTTACGGAATATGTCAGTGGGCAAAAATCTCTCATTACTGCTCACTTATCTTTGCACTGAAACTCTTCGTGTTCCCGAGCAAATAGGGGCAGCTGTGAGCACGTGATTTTTGCCCTAAGCAAACAAATTCCAATATAAAATAAAAGTAAGGTTTTTGATGTGCAATTATGTGTTTAATTGAAATAATTGCGTGATTGTTGTTGAAATAATTTGAAATTAAAACTACAAAAAGAGTTAATTAGAAAATGTCACAAAAATAAGGAAAATATGAGAAAATTAACAAAAATACAAAAAATACCGGAAAAATAAAATAAAATGAAAAAAATGTCATTAAATATCAGAAAAATTAGAAAAAATAGGAAAATAAAAGAAAAACAACAATTGAAAAGGAATATGAAAAAAGAAAATAAAATACAAAATAAAAATACAAAGAAAATAATTAAAATACAAGAAAATACACAAAATACAATTAAATTGGGCTAAAATTCAAAAATACAGGCCCAAAGTGTAACACCCCAAAGGAATTGGCCGTCCAGTCCAAAGTCTGAATCAAAACGACGGCGTAAAGGGCGATTGAATCTCAACCGTTGATATATCAATCCAATGGATCTTATGAGGCGGTTTGAATAAAAAGGAAAGGACGTCGTATAAAGGTTTTAATCTTGGCCGTCCAAAGAGTTGATCAGACGGATGCTGATAAGTCTCATAAGAAAATTAAATGACGTAGTATAGATAATAAATCATGGCCGTCCATGTTTGGAGATCTAACGGATGCCAGGTCGTCTCTCATTAATTGAAACGACGGCGTTTAAGGAGAATTAATCCTGGCCATTGATCATAACTGATCCAAAAGCCAGGATCACTCGTGCCCAAAGAGATATAAAAGCCCCGTCTCATTCAGAGACCAATACACATACATACATTCACACAATCTCCAAACCCTAACTGCCCTGCCTCTTCTTCTTCATGTTCTTCAACCTCCGTCTCCAATGGAGACTGGCCTGAAATTATGGCATTTTCTAGCCAAAAACAACCTCAAGCATCTTTTCCTTCACTCTCACACGCCACGACCACCCTGAAAACCCTCGAAACCCACAAAAGCCCCATTTTCTTGAAAGTCCGGTCAACGGAAATCTCGCCGGTGACCTTAAACCTATGAATCAGACTCCCAAATTTACACTCTATGACCACTATAAGTAGGTCTTTCACCTCATATAGTTGGTTTGCTTCAAATAACACCAAAATCGTTCGAATATTGAAAAGAAGTTCGCCGGAACCCTATCTCCGGCGAACACCCAAACGTAACCCTTCCCCAAATACACCCATAACATCCCTCTACCACTAAAAACCCCAAAAATAAACCCATTCGAGGAAATCTGGAAAATCAGACTTCAAGTCTTTGAAAAATCTTGAAGCTTGGAAAAAATAAAAGAAAAAGAAAGAAAGAAAAGAAAGAAGAAAAGAAAAGAACAGGAGACAAATCCTAAAAGCTAAGTTTTCGTGTTCTTTATCTTCTTTGTTTTTGTCTTCTAAAACTCTTGTATATGATTCCTTGCATGTTTTTGCTTATTTGTCTTCTAAGACTTCTATATATGATTCTTTGCATGCTTTTGACTATTCGTCTTCCAAATTTTCTGTATATAATCCTTTGCATGTTCTTGACTGTTAGTCTTCTGAATATTTCTATTATTAGCCTATGATAATCTCATGCCTAAGATCTATCATGTTCTTTGCACATAACTAGTTTGTTTTAGCATTTTAGGGTTCTTTATAAGATTAACACATGAATCTAGTTTAAATATGTTTCTTTATGTGATTTGTTCACTGTGCCTAGTCTGAAATTACGATTTGATTGATTGGGATTCAACCATTATCAAACTTCTCTCTGAGTTCTGGTTAATTGAAAAATGATTTATGATTAAGGCTATGTGTGCAATACGACATGAATTGGCTATATTTGTAATTTGATTCATATGTTAGACTATTCTGAATTCTATTGTGCTATTTGGTTTGGTTATAGTTGTAAAGATAAGTATAGTTTCTCTAGTTTAGTAATCTGGCTATTATTGAAAAATGACTTAGTCTGGCTACTATACTCGAACTGTGTGATTAGTCTGTTCATTTCTGAAACATTAAAGTGGTTAGTTCTGCAATCTATTTCTGGTCACATTTTAAAGGTTTAAGTCAATATAAAAGAGGCTAAAATTGAAAGAGGCTGGGGTTAAAATCTGGTTAAGTCTTAAATGGGTTATAAGATAGTGGCTAGTAGATAAATAAGTGTTAAACTTAGCATACCCTGACCTTAGTAGGTCGGGTAAATAAAGGATAATAATAAGGGTATATAGGGAACCATAAATGGTATAATTGTGAATTTAATAGAGCCTATAGGGACAAAATAGACTTTAATGCTTAGTATTCTTGTAATTAACCATAAAATAAAGGGTAAGATAGGCATATTAAAAAGGTATAACTGAAATAACCCTTGGCAAGTGAGGGCAGCTTAGTAATATACCCTTAATTGAATCAAATAGAATTACCTAGAACCTTCCAGCAAGGGTTGGAAGGCATTTCGAACTTAAAATGAAGGTACTAAACTGTAATTAATAAGAGAATGAAGGGGAGGGAACTAAGAATAAGAATTTTGAATTTCCCCCTCAAAATTTCACACAAATCACCTATAAATAGGCTTCACTTGAGCCTGAATTAGACGTTAGACATTAGATATTGGAGTTGGAAAATTCTGGGTTTAAAAATTCTGAGTCAAAATAATGGGATGAGCCTCGTATAAGAACAAAATACGCAGGGCCCCATATGAACGTTAATAAATGATAGACTCGGGGAGACCGTTTAGCGAATTTCACGGTCTTTCCTAAAGATAATAAGTCGTAGTCATTATAGGCACGATTTAAAATATACATTCATTGATACTAGTGAGTATTTATGTGACTAAAATCTTAAATCCTGGCGAAGGTGAAACGCATTAATGTCACATGCGTACTGGTTGTGGTGCGACTCGAAATGCGTTTTCGCGATGTCGCAAGTCGTTAAAATATCAAAACGAAACATTCACATTCTATAAAAGCATATAACGAAATCAAATAAGTCAAAAATGACAGTTGAGCGACCGTGCTGAAACCACGGAATTCGGGAGTGCCTAACACCTTTTCCCGAGTTAACAGAATTCCTTATTCAAATTTCTCGTTTCGCGGACAATTTAAACAGAGTCAATTTCCTTGGATTCGGGATTAACCGGTGACTTAAGACACCATTATCTTCCCAAGTGGCGACTCTAAAACTCTAAAGTAAAATCCCATTCTGATTGTCCTTAAAATGGAAAAACTCTTTCCTCGTTGATTATTATTATATCCTTTCCCGGGGTGTATTAGTAATTAACAGGGTATACCTTATTCCTTTGGGGAAAAAGAGGTAGTAAGAAGGGAGGTGTGACACCCTTCATTACACAAACCCAAGCCGCATTAGGTTCTCTCCTCCTCCCCCGTCTCTCATGGAGACCATCAGAACCCTACCGGTGATCAACCCCAACCTTCTTCCCCGGCTCAGGCCAACCTCCAAACACCCTTCTCCACTGTCTAACACCTCTAACACCATTAACCCCACCTAAAAGCTTACCAGTTTAGCCCCCCAGTCTTGAAATTTCGGTCGCTGGAACCCTAGCCGGTGACCACCAAAGTATGAACCAGACTCCCATCTTAACACCATCTAACCGTCTTTAGGCGATCTATCACCCCACCATAACCGTATGTCTCGAATATCACCCCAACCATTCGAATATTAGAAAAAGTCTCGGCAGAACCCTACTCCGGCGAGCACCCAAAACGATAACTCTTCAAAACCTTACCCCAAGTCCCCAAACACCACTCTCCTATTCGAATCAGACTCCCAAGAACCTATTTGGAAGATCTGATACTCAGGAGACCAAGAGTCTCTGAAACACTGGAAAAATCAAGAAAATGGAAGAACAAAGAGAGAAAAAAGAAAGAAAGAAGAAAAGGAAAAATAAAGGAAACCCTAAAAAAGATAAGTACCCGTACCCTGTCCTGTTCAGTGGCTTTTATGTTTGAAACTTGTTTCTGTTTAGTCTCTTTATGTGCTTATCATGCTTAGAACTTGAATCTATTCCTATGCATGTTTAAAAGCCTGAATCTATCTCTGTTCTATATCTTGTTCATACTTGTTCATAGTAGCCCTGAATTTTATTTCATATGTGCCTGAAATCATCTAAGTGTTCTTAAGTTCTGATATTAGCTACTTGTAAATCATGTGCTATTTGCTATGTTCATGTGATTGTTCAGTAGATCCTATCTCGACTAGGGTTTTAATTAGTTGGAATTCAACCATTATCAACATGTCTCTCTAAGTTCTGATTAATTCAAAAATGAAGTCTTAATTAGGGTTACTTGTGCAAACAACATGAATATGGCTATATCTGCAATTTGATTTGTATGATAGTTTCTTCTAAACTTCTGAGTGCTTATGTGTACTTAGGTTATATGTGTAAATGCTTTTGTGGCTATGTTTGCAAACACAGTATGAGCTCTGATTAGTGGCTATCTTTGTAAAAGTGGCTAACATTAAAAGGTCTATAGTCTGAGAATGGTTAATCTTTAAAACAAGTTTTAGGGTGCTATATGTTAAATACATTCAAGTTACCGAAGTCTTGACAGGCCTAATGTAGGTCGGGTAAATGTGATAAAATGCAAGGGGTAAAAGAGGAAAGGCAAATGGTATTCTTGTAGATTACATAGAGCCTATATAAAAATGACTTTAGTGCTTGGTTTTTCTGAAAATACTTGAATAATAAATGGTATACTAAGTAGAAAAAAAAGGTAATTATGTAATAAACCTTAGCAAGTGGGGGCAACTAGGTAAAACCTGCCTAATAGAACAAAAAGGAACAACCCAGAACCTTCTAGCATGGGTTCAAGGGTATTCCGTTACAATTATGCTAGACCTTAATGTATTTAATCGAAAAGAGTGTAGAGGGAAATAGAAATAATTTATTTGAAATTTCCCCCAAATTACTCTATAAATAGGCTGTACAAGCCTGAAAAAAGGGCCGGAAGGTTCACTGTTTTTAAGAGTTGGAATTTGGAGTTCGAATTTGGTTCCAGTCTTAAGAATTCGAAATTTCACACATTAGGTTAGATTTCTGGGGATTCAACTCATGGGATTTCCAGCTATACTGTTCTTCTGCTTAGCCTTCGAGTCGAGTATTGTTCCTGGGATCTTTGCTGGTGGTTTTTTTTGATGTGTTCATCTCAACTAGCTTGGATTTCTGTTATTTCTCAAGTTGATTGCTTGTTATCTATTGAGTTTGGGAGTTGTTGTGTTATTACCTACTCATGTTTGCTGTTGATACTCTGGTGCTGCCATTGCTGACTTCTCTTATCCTTCATCTCCTTAGAACTCATCAGTTTGTTTTCGTTTTATCAGGTACACTACTACTTCCTGAAGGTGTAATTGAAATCATGATGAAGGAATGAAGCTATAAAATTGATATTCGATGAAATTATTTTTGTTTCTTTTCTTATCGTTGTAGTTATAACTCGTAGATTCTCTATAATTCATTAGGAATGGTTGTAATAATTAACAACTATATGAGTTCGATCTAGATTAGAGTAGAAGTAGTTAATGTTGTAGTTAAACATAATTAAAAATTAGATATAGCTATCACATAATTCTAAAACTAAAACAGGCTAATAGAAAGTTAATACACTTAGATACATAAGTGTGATTCTGAAATTGGGCGTATAAATTGGTACTTAGCTATTTTTGTTAGTTAAACCCTGAATCACGATCGATTTAATCCAAAAAGGGATAAGTAATTTAGAAGTTTAAATTGTATTATCGCCTACCTTCATTTAAAAATGATTTATATACAGATTTGTTTTTAGACTTCTGTGATTGTTAACAACAGTAGTTCAAGCATGCTTAGTTAATGTTACAACACTGTTTTCCTTTAGTTAAAAATAAAATGACAAAATAAGTTCTACAACTAGTATCGTAATAATTACTTGAATATCTAAACCTTCCATATAGAATAACAACACTGATACAAATTACTTTGCTAGAATTCTTAATTAGTTATTGAATATTGAAATTAGTAGTGGTGGAAAAGTGTAACTTGGCATCGTTTGAAATGATTAATTAGTAATGCTGAATAATATTTTCTCAAGTACTGTTGTTGAAATGTTAGCGTGGTTTCACTTATATAGTCTGGGCCTAGTCCTGTATACAGGCCCAGATCTGGTTAACACGGCACATGTGCTCTCGAGTAGAAACAGTGGTATACATTAGGCTCCAGAGGCTCAATTGTATTCGATATTAGACTGTTAAGCAGTCTGGAGTGCAGGCCCAATAATGAATAATACCCTGGACACCAATATTATAGCTTGAAAAATTAACATAAAAAAATAGATATGTATTAGGAAGAAAAAAAAATAGAAAAATATAGTGTATGAATAGGATTGGACTTTAAAAATAAGGGACGAGCCTCGTTACAAAGAATGAAAACACACAGGGCCCCCAAATAAATCTCAACATAAAATACTAGCCTCGTAAGGACCGTTTAGTAAATTTTACGATCGTTCCCAAAGTTAATAAAGACATAGACATTGTAGGCACGATTAATAAAATTACATTCCTAATATGGGTGCACATTTATGTGACCCAAATCTCAAATCCCGGCGAAGTTGAAATGCACTAAAGTCACAGGCGTACTGATTATGGTGTGACTCGAAATGCATTTTCGTGACTTCGCAAGTCTTATAAATAACAAAGCGGGACATTAATAATACTTGAAAAATTGAAGCATATAAGGAAATCGGATAAAAACAAATTAGGCAGTTGAGCGATCGTGCTAAAACCACGGAATCCGGGAGTGCCTAACACCTTCTCCCGGGTTAACAGAATTCCTTATCCGGATTTCTAATTTTGCAGACTGTTAAATCGAGTCATAATTTCCTCGATTCGGGATTAAAACGATGAATTGGGACACCATTATTTTCCCAAGTGGCGACTCTGAAAATTAATAAATAAATCTCGTTCTGAATGTCCTTTAATTGGAAAAACTCCTTCCCTATTATTATTATATCCCTTCCCGGGGTGTAGTAGTAATTAGTTGCACATACCTTCGGGTAAGTAGTGGAAAAATGAGGCGTGACACTCAGTACCTAGCAACCTGGCCTCGCCCGGCTCGAACCAACCCACTAGGGATCTGCACATCCTACCATATAGGGCCTCACACGGTGTCATCTGAATGATGGACTGATAGTTGTTTTTATAAGAAAACTCCGCCAGTGACAAGAAATGATCCCATGAACCTCCAAACTCAATCACGCACGCGCGGAGCATATCCTCCAAAATTTGAATAGTGCGCTCGGAGTGACCATCAGTCTGAGGGTGAAACGCTGTGCTCAGCTCCACCCGAGTACCTAACTCCTGCTGCACGGCCCTCCCGAATCGTAAAGTAAACTAAGTGCCTCTGTCTTAAATGATGGAAACTGGAATACCATACAACCTGAGTATCTCCCTGATATAGAACTCCACCAACCGCTCCGATGAGTAAGTAGCGCATACAGGGATGAAATAGGCGGACATGGTCAACCGATACACAATGACCCAAATAGAATCAAACTTCCTCATAGTCCGTGGAAGTCCAGATACGAAGTCCATGGTGATGCGCTCCCACTTCCACTCTGGAATCTCAATCTGCTACAATAACCCACCCGGACGCTGATGCTCATACTTCACCTGCTGGCAGTTGAGGCACCTAGAAACATAGTCAACTATATCCTTCTGCATCCGCCTCCACCAGTAATTCTGCCTCAAGTCCTAATACATCTTCACGGCACCCGAATGGATGGAATACCGCGAGCTATGGGCCTCAGCTAGAATCAACTCTCGAAGATCATCTACATTGGGCACACAAATACGCCCCTGCATCCTCATCACTCTGTCATCCCCGATGGTGACATCTTGAACATCACCACGCTGAAACTTGTCCTGAAGATCCAGCAAATAAGGGTCATCAAACTATCACTCCCTGATGCGATCAAATAGGGAAGACCGAGAAACCACACAGCCTTGAACCCGACTGGGCTCCAAAAGCGCCAATCCAACAAACTATCTGGCCAAAGCCTGAACATCCATCGCCATAGGTCTCTCCGAAGCCGGTAGATATGCCAAACTCCCAAACTCTCTGCCCGGCGACTGAAGGCATCGGCAACCACATTGGCCTTGCCCGGGTGATAAAGAATAGTAATATCATAGTCCTTCAATAGCTCCAACCACCTCCTTTGACGCATGTTCAGGTCTTTCTGCTTAAGCAAGTGCTGGAAACTTTGATGATCAGTGTAAATCTCACAAGGAACCCCATATAACTAATGACGCCAAATCTTCAAGGCGTGAACAATGGCAGCTAGCTCAAGATTGTGGACAAGGTAGTTCTTTTCATGCACCTTCAGCTGCCGGGACGCGTAGGCAATCACCCTATCGTCCTTCATCAATACTTCTCCGAGTCCAACCCGCGAGGCATCATAATATACTGTATAGGACCCTAAACTGGTAGGCAACATCAAGATAGGGGTTGAAGTCAAAGCTGTCTTGAGCTTTTGGAAGCTTGCCTCACACTCCTCTGTCCACTTAAAAGGGGCACCCTTTTGGGTCAATTCTCGTCATAGGTGCTGCGATCGAAGAGAAACCCTCCACAAAGCGACGGTAATAACCCTCCAAACCAAGGAAGCTACGAATCTCAGTAGTTGAGGAGGGCCTGGGCCAGCCCTGCACGGCCTCCACCTTATTCGGATCCACTCAAATACCCTCGCTCGACACCACGTGGCCTAGAAATGCCATCGAACTCAGCCAAAACTCACATTTAGAGAACTTTGCATATAATTACTTCTCCCTCAGAGTCTGAAGCACTCTCTTCAGGTGCTACTTGTGCTCTTCCCGACTCCGGGAATATACCAAAATATCATCAATGAAAACAATCATGAACGAGTCAAGATATAGCATGAATACACTATGCATCAAATGCATAAAAGCTACTGGGGCATTGGTCAGCCCGAAAGACATAATGAGGAACTCGTAGTGACCATACCGAGTCTTGAAGGTAGTCTTCGGGATATATGGCTCCCGAATCTTCAGCTGCTGATCACCAGAGCGCAAATCAATCTTAGAGAATACATGTGTGCCATGTAGCTGGTCAAATAAGTCATCAATACGTGGCAAAGGATATCGGTTCTTCACTGTAACTTTGTTCAACTGGCAATAATCAATGAACATATGCATAGAACCGTCCTTCTTCTTCACAAACAAAACAAGAGCACCCCAAGGCGAAACACTAGGTCGAATGAAACCCTTACCCAACAACTCCTGTAACTGATCCTTCAACTCCTTCAACTCAGGAGCAGCCATGCGGTACGGAGGAATAGAAATGGGCTGATTGCCCGGCAATAAGTCAATACCAAAATTGATATCTCTATCGGGCGGCATGCCCAGGAGATCGGCTGGAAATACATCAGAGAAATAATGTACTACTGGAACGGAATCAATAGAAGGAGTGTCAATACTGACATCCCGCACATAAGCTAGATAAGCAGCACACCCCTTCTCAACCATACGCCGAGCTTTGAGAAAGGAAATAACACGGTTGGGGGTGTGATCTAGAGTACCACTCTACTCAATACGTGGAATGCCTGGCATAGCCAGCGACCTGGTCCTAACGTGACAATCAAGAATAGCATAGTGGGGCGATAACCAGTCCATGCCCAACATAATATCGAAATCATCCATACCGAGCAATAAAAGATCAGCTCTGGTCTCAAAACCATAAATACTGACCAAACACGTCCGATACACACGATCCACAACCAAAGAATCTCCCACCGAAGTAAAAACATAAATGGGGGCACTCAAAGAATCCCAAGGCACACCCAGATGTGAAGCAAAATAAGAGGACACATATGAAAAAGTAGAACCGGGATCGAATAGAACCGATGCCTCTCTGTGACAAACCAAGATAATACATGTGATAACAGAATCGGAGGTGACAACTACGGCGTGATCAGGAATAACATAAAATCTAGCCTAACCCCTCCCTCGAGGACGGCCTCTGTCGCCCTAATCCCCACCCATGGCTGGCTGGGCAGGTGGAGTGGCAGTCGGGGCTGGAACGATGGCCTGCTGCCCCTATGAACCACCCTGAGGCTGCAAAGTTTGTGGAGGCGTTCCTCTCCTATGCCTAGGGCACTCCCTAACCCGATGGAGAGTATCCCTGCACTCAAAACAAGCCCTGGGAGGATGCGGTGGCTGCGACTGACTGGCCACGATTCCCATTGGACTGACCCTTGGAGGTACCCCGCAAAGGAGGAGCACTGGAAACTGGGGGAGCATAGTAAGGCTCCTGAGGTGCTGGAGGAGCTGGAGTACTACCAGCTGCTGGCAATGCTGAATGAACTAGATGACCAAAATAACCCCTGCCAAATCGACCAGCTGCTATAGTACGGGCACTAGAGAAATGACCCGACTCACGAGACCTCTTGGCCTCCCTCTTTCCTCGCTCTCTAGTGAGCATACCCTCGATACGTCTGGCAATACTTACCGCCTGCTGATACGGTACATCCATCTCCAGCTCTCTAGACATGCTGGACCGAATAGGTAGAATAAGACCCTCAATAAACCTCCGCACACTCCCTCAGACCGTGGCTAGCAAGGCCGGTGCATGTCCGGCTAACCGAGTAAAATTGATGGCATATTTTGATACTGTCATAGAGCCTGACGTAACCACTCAAACTCTGATCACCAAGCATCCCTAAGTCTCTGGGGAACAAACTCTCTCAAAAACATATCAGAAAACTGTGTCCAAGTCAACGAGGTAGACTCATCAAGACTATCCAACTCATATGTGCGCCAACAATCATAAGCGGCCCCTCGAAGCTGAAAAGCAGTTAAGGAAACCCCACTTGTCTCCACTATACCCATAGTACGGAGGATGAGATGACACTCCTCCAGAAATCCCAAGGCATCATCTGAAGCTAAACCATTGAACACTGGGGAGATCATACTTCTTGAACCTCTCAAACCTACGCTGCGCTGCTCGTCCTCAGAGGCAGCTGGCCCACCTTCGGGATGTACTAGTGTGGCAGTTGGTATAGTAATAACCTCTGGAACCTGCTCCACGGGCACTCGCTGCTCAGGTGTGCGGGCTGCGAGATTCTGGACCCCTCCCCCGGCCTGAGATATAGCTGCAGCGAGAGGAAGCAACCCCGTCTGAGCTAGAGTAGTGTACATGCTCATAAACTGGGCTAGAGTCTCCTGGAGTGATGGAGTCGTAGTAGCTGTAGTAGGTGTACCAGGTGCCTGCGCTCCAACCAGATCCACCGGTGGTGCCTCAGTGGAAGCACATACGGGTGCTGTGGCTGCACCTTGGGTGCGTTCCCAACCTCTGCCTCGGCCCCGGCCTCTAGCGGCGGTAGCAGGGGGCGCGTGTGCCTGATCCTCACGAGTAGCACGTGTCCACACAATCTGTGAGAGTATAGAAGACAGAAGTTTAGATTTGTGTCAAAATATCACACGATAAGGAATTCAAAAGAAATGAAGATTTTCCTAAATAGTTACATAGCCCCTCGTAGATAAATACAGACGTCTCCGTATCTATCAGCGAGGCTCTAAATAACTGGTCTGTGTCCCATGACTCCTATGAACCTAGAGCTCTGATACCAACTTGTTACGACCCTAGTTCACCAATCGTGAACCTATCACGACGGAACCCAATCTTCTTGACTAGGTAAGCCTAACGCAGTGCGGAATATACAATTCTTATGAACAAAAGTTAAGATAACAGCGGAATGATATAAAAGAAATGTAATAAGTGTCGCTCAGCACATACACTTTACCAAATACCAGAAATAAATACAACTACCAAGACCCGGAAATTCATGAGCAACACAAACTAAGAGAGTATAACTGTAGCTTTCCATATCTAGAGTATCTATACAACTGAAATAAAGGAAATAACTAACATCACTCAGGAAGAATAGAAGAAGACCCTCTGGATCTGCGGACGTAGCAGATTCATACCTCGAGTCTCTTGCGCCTAGGTCACCTGTAGTGCATCTGATCAGATGGACCTGGATCTGCACAATGAAAGTGTGCAGAAGAGTAGCATGATACACCACGGCGTTACTTAGTAAGTGCCAAGCCTAACCTTGATGGAGTAGTGACAAGGAAGGTCAGGGCCCTACCGAGAATAACAAAAATAATGATAATAACACCGAACAGTACAAAATAGGAGTAAGTCTGAAATAACAGCAAACGAGGTAAATACTACAAGCCATCTACAGTTAAGCTAACCAAGAGAAATTAACACAACAAGTACAAATCAACAAATCCAGGATCTCCGGGAATTGAACCCGCAGTCCCTTTTATACTCAGCAACTCAGGATCTCCGAGAATCGAACCGGCAGTCCATATATCTCAGTAGCCAGAATCTCCGGGAATTGAACTCGCAGTCCTTTATATCGGTACATAGGATCTCTGTGAATTGAACCCACAGTCCTTTATATCAGTATCAGAGGATCTTTGGGAATTGAACCCGTAGCTCTTTACCTCAGTAGCACCAGATCTCCGGGAATCGAACCCGCAGTCCGCAGAACTCAGTAGCACCGGATCTCCGGGAATTGAACCCACAGTCCACAGAATACAAATACAATCAAATAAGAGAAGACACGGAGAAATATGAAGTACACTGCTACAAGTAACAACTAAACCTAGTCTCAACATGTTCCAAGGAGTTGAATTAAGACAAGTAGGCATTTAGACAGTTAATCCTATCAAATCATGCTTCCCTAGCTAACACATGATAAATCTTGCAATTAAACCAATTAAATAACCGAGATAACATTGATTGAGCAGTTTAAGCAAAGTGGGTTTTCAACAATTTACGCAAGTACACACCCGTCACCTCCCGTACAAGGCATTCAAATCAACACATATATATCCTACGGGAGGCATTCCCCCACGCAGGGTTAGACAAGTCACTTACCTTAATCCCGATAAAAACCTGCTAAGAAATGACTCCCTTGCAATGAGTATCCAACTTTGAGTGGCCCAAATCTATTCAAACCAATTACATAGTGTAAATAACATTGCAAGTAACTAATTACACTAATAAAATTAATGCTACGGTGCGTAAATAGGTAAAATGACCAAAATACCCCTCCATCCATTGGCTCGGAATCGAAATATTTTAACATTTTCAGAACCCTCGTACTCTCACAAGTCTAACCATATAAAATTTATCAAAATCGGAGTTCGTTTGCCCCTCCAAATCATCAAAGTTTGTTCTATGAAAATTACCCCAATTTACACCCCAAATCCGAAATTAAAGAAAGAATTTGAGTTTAGATTAGTGAATAATAATCACAAAGGTGTAACAAATCGTTACCTAACAAATGTCTCTGAAAATCACGCAAAAAATCACTCAAAATCGAGCTCCCTAGCTTGAGTTTTTGCAAAATTGGTGAAACCCTCGCGGATGAAATGTTATATTCTGCCCAGGTATATTCTTCAATGTGATTGCATTCGAAGTCATGCGATCGCGTAGAGTATAATGGGAGGCCTGTAAAAATGTGCTATGCGATTGCAGCCTAAGGCTTGCGATCACAGAAGGTTAATATATTATACACTGTGATCGCATGAATAACAATGCGATCGCATAGAGGAAAAAGGGACCCTGATGCCCAGGTTCAAAATGCACTATGCGATCGCGGACAAGCAATGCGACCGCGTAGAAGAGGGGGACAGACCTATGCGATCGTGGACAGGGTTATGTGATCGCATAGAAGAAAATTGGGGACTTCACACCAGCTTCTATGCGATCGCAGGAGACCCAATGCGATCGCATAGAGTAAAAATCGGCATCAGTTATGGCAGCAATCCAGTTGTGTTCTTCAACTCAAAATGGTCCGTTTGACCCCCGGAAATACCCCCGAGGCCCCCGGGACCTCAAGCAAAACCACCAACCAACTCCAAATCATGATAAGAACTTGTTCCAATCATAAAAACATATCATTAAACACAAAAATCATCAGATTATGGCGGATTCAAGCCTAAGTTTCAACCAAAACTTCCGAAACCTACATGTTATCAAAAACCCTACCAAACGACGTCCGAATGACTTGAAATTTTGTAGACATATCCAAAATCACCTAACGAAGCTACTGCAATGGTCAGAATTCCATTTTGACTCCCGGGTTAAAATCTCGCCTATCGACCAAATTTTCAAAAATTCCAAACTTCGACATTTCAAGCCTGAATGAGCTACGGACCTCCAAAATACATTCCGAACATGCTCTCAACCCTTAAATCACCTAACGGAGCTAACGGAACCATCAGATTTCAGTTCCGAGGTCATCTTAAAACTGTTCCGAATACGGGTCATTTTTCAACTATAAAGCTCTCATTTAGGGACTAAGTGTCCCAAAATACTCCAAATTCTAGAACTGAACATCCCAAAAAACCACAATAGCATAAATAAACTTAGGGGAAGCAGTAAATTGGTGATTGGGGTATAAATTTCAAAATAACCGGTCGGATCGTTATAGAGGGACTTTAGGTTTTAGGGGAAATCCGGCTTCCAGAAATGAAAGATTACAGAGGTAAAGAACCTTCACGGAGTTTGGAGAAACCTATACTGCCTTGTTCCACAAGTTAAGGCATTTGGGTTTATTAAGTCCTGTCGATCCCAGGTTTCCAAATCCCCTACCCCAAAAAATAGACCATTCGATAAGTTGTGAGTATTGTTTAGGAATGTGGGGGCATGATACCGAGAAATGTTGGAGGCTAAAACAAGCAATACAAGATCTTATTGATGCCAACAAGATCAAGGTTCAGACACCAGAAGCACCCAACATTAACCAGAACCCATTTCCAGCACACTACGAAGCCCACATGATCGAGCTTGTGCACGAAGGGAGGGGGATCCAGAGAAACCATCACGGACTGTGATGATTGATGTTCTAAACGTTAATACCACCTAAGAGGGGAACTGATTTGTGTGGTACCCAATTTTTCTTAAACTGCTTCTGGAAGGACCTGGTTCTTCTAGGTGTACAAATGACTGCTGTTTGCAAAATAAAAGTGCATAAAATAAAGAACACATAGACTTTTATGTGGAAAACACCTGGCTCAAAAGGTGAAAAAACCACGACCTGCTACTCAGTAGGATTTTCCCAAACTTCCACTATCACTGAACCAAAACTGCATTTATAAAAACTCTTTTGTAAGCCTAAGGATTAACTCTAATCCTATTGTGGCAACCATCCTCTAACTGCTGCCACAACTTCAAGCTAACTCTAACTTGAACACTCAAATTACCTATTACAATTGCTTCTATAAAAGCTGAAAGGTACAATATAAAACACCTACAATAATTGAACTAGAAATAAACAAAGACACATAAAACTCTTTGTGGTGCTGGTTCTTCAATCTCGTTCATATAGCTTCTGGTTTGCACACTTGAATCACACACGAATTGCTTGCAAAAAGCCTTTCTAGTTTGCTCCCAATTCATATTTAACTTCTGCATTTTTGTGCAACAATTTAATGTGAGAACATCCTACAATTTATAGAGTTAGTAGATGAAGAAATAACTAGAGTTCTGATGCAACTCTTCCTTGGTGGAAGAGTTCTAGTTGATTTCAACTTCTAACTCCTTCTTTATCTTGAATAGTGTTCTCCTTGATTATGGAGTCCTTCTCCTTATCAATTATGCAACCTTTTCGATCAGGAGATATTAAATACACCAAGTTAAGTTTATCTCCGTCACATGAAACCCTCATACTTGAATTTTCCCATTTTTGTTCACCTGAGGGATGGACCACTGGATGGACCTGGTTCATCATGAGTTCCTTTGTCAGTCGCCAACAAATTCCCCCTTTTTGATGATGACAAACTCTATGCTTTTCATAAGCTTAGCCATGTTTCAACTTAGCTCAACATCAACACAATGTTAGAAATATTTTTCCTTTTTATCACTTATCATCAAGAACCAGGTACATTAGGTTATAAACATCACTTGTTCAAAGAACAACCTTTTCCCCTTTTAGCATCATCGAAAAGTTGCATAAAATGTGAGACAACCAGATTTTAAAGCTTACTCACGGCCACTGGGGCTACTTCAAATGCAAACATCGATTAATCATCATAGATCAAACTAAGAATTTCAACCATCAAAGAAATGTAAACAAACAATTAGAGCAAAAACAGTGAATTTCATTGAGGATTGATAAGATTCTACCATAAAGCATAAGAAGAAATAAAAATACTGAAAACATGAGCAAAAGAAACAAAATGTCCTGGACTAGGTGACTCGTTGATCTATACTAGGCTAGTATTTAAGGCTTGAAGAGGTAGGGGCTGAGTTATTTGCTAGGAGAAGTTTCAGCATGTATTAAAGAATTTCATCATTCTTCTCCTTTTCCCTTGCAAGTTAAATTCTGAGAACATCTCTCTCAGATTCTACCTCAACCAATCGTGTCTTCAGCCGTGCTATCTCAATATTCTTTGCCTCACTCTCCTGTACCAAGACTCTGACTTTGCTATTGATAGTGTCGTTTTAGATGAACCGGGCTCATTAAAAATGACATTGTCTTCATAATCGCCAGCAAGCAGAGTAAAAATGATTCTTTTTTATAGTAACCTCCCATTTCTTCATTAATACCTTTAAATGTTCAAGCACATTTGTGATAATTAAACCATATGGAATGGCATGAGTTTTGGTGCCATCGATAACTATATCAGTAGGTCCGCGATGGTTTCCTGTTCAGATGGAATTGGTTCATCTATATATTTTTCAAATTGAACCAACCCCTCAGTAGCTTTACCAGACCCACTTCCCCGTGTGTTGCTCACACTTCCTTATATTTCACTAAATTCCTCTCCCCAAACAACTATTGCACCAGTTTCTTATATTATACCAACAGGAGTGGGTGAAGAATCACCCACTCTTGTCCCATTTCCCCTCACAGTACTCCTAGCGCCCTAGCTTTCCCATTTTTTCATTTTTACCACCAACTTCTCCAGATTATATAGACTTTATACCTGCTATAAATCCTACAAATCTATTCTCCAAATTTGCAGCCATTAGAAATTGTCTTAGGAGAAACTTTAGAATCAGAAGATACCTGTACAGTTTTGAAAGACCTACTTTCTTCCCCCTTAGTAGCAGACTTAAATGAATTTTTAGATTTCTAGGATTCTTCTTCCCTACCTGCTTTCAATTGCTTGTTTATTTTCTTGATACCCCCTCCTCCAACGAAAATCTTACGAGCCATCTTACTCTAATTTTCTTAGAGATTGGTGTAGTTGAAGCAGTGGTAGAAGGGAAATGGTTTCCTATGGCGGTGATGAAGTATTTTTAGAAGTGTTCGTCATATCTGGGCTAGGGTATGGAGAAAAAGATAATTATATTATGTTTGGAAGATAAAAGAAGAATGAGAGTTTTTGACGTCTTGAGAGAGTTGAGGTAAGGAATACACTAAAGCTGATCAATATACATGGAATAATTGATTGGGTAACTACAGCTTTTCAGACTCTTAGAAGTTTAATCAAAATAAATTTAGTTTTGAAGAGACGTTGGAGTGTATCCCTATAATCTAGGTACTTCCATTAGTTTGGGACTAAAAACGGGACTGGTTCACTTGTAACAGATAAGTCCAAAGGAGTTTGGTATTTGGTAGGACTCTACTCATGATCCAAATATAGTTATTTCAAATTGTGCAGAGCGTAGAAAACATACCGTGTTACCTTGATGAACCAGGTTCTTCACTGATAATTGTAACGACCCGACCGGTCATTTTAGAAAATTACGCCCCAATCCCCAATTTAACTGTTCCCCTAAGTTCATTTCTGCTATTGTGGTTTACCGAGAGAGTCGGTTCTGAAATTTGGAGCATTTTGGGACACTTAGTCCCTAAATGAGAGCTTCAAAGCTAGAAAACGGTCCGTAGCCGGAACAGTGTTAAGACGATCTCGGAACGGAAATCCGATGGTTTCATTAGCTCCGTTGGGTGATTTCGGGGTTAGGAGCGCGTTCGGAATGCATTTTGGAGGTCCGTAGCTCAATTAGGCTTGAAATGCCGAAGGTTGAAATTTTGGCGAATCCGAACAATAGGTGAGATTTTGATCCGGGGGTCGGAATGGATTTCCGACAATTTCTGTAGCTTCGTTATGTGATTTTGGATATGTCCGCAAATTTTCAGGTCATTTGGACGTCGTTTGGTTGGGTTTTGGATCGAATGTTAGTTTTGAAAGTTTTGAAGAAACTTAGGCTTGAATCCGTGTGTAATTGGTGATTTTGATGTTTAGGATGGTGTTTTTATGATTGGAACAAGTTCGTATCATGTTTTGGAATATGTTGGTGGTTTTCGTTGGGGTCCCGGGGGCCTCGGGAGGATTTCGGACCATCGATCGGGCATTTGAACATGGAAAAGGCCTGCTGTAAAATTGCAGGTTTCTGCCCAGGCATTAAGCCTTCGCGTTCGCGAGGCATGGGCCGCGTTCGCGAAGGCTTGGTAGAGTAAAGCATCGCGTTCGCGATAAGGAGTGTCGCGTTCGCGTAGGCAAGGTAAGGTGGGTTACTTCGCGTTCGCGTAGAAGAAGTTGAGTTGTTCATCACGAACGCGTGAACAGTAACGCGAACGCGATGAGCAATAGGGTATGGCAGTGAGCTTAAGTTCAGAACATAACACCCGCGACCCCCATACACAAAAATGCCATTTTTGAGCTCCAAGAGAGGATTTTGAAGGGGAAACGCTGGGGTATCATCGGGAAATCATCGGGGGTAAGTTTCTTGACTTTAATTCGTTGGTTTATCATGAAATCCGTGATTATTTCACTTAAAATGGGGGATTAAAGGTGGGTTTGAGCCCTAGGCCTAAATGTTAGAAAATCTCTGATTTGAGTGGTCAATGGAGTCCGACTTTGGTAAATTTTATATGCCTAGACTCGTATTGAGATAAGGAACCGAAAATATAATTTTCGTGATTTTTCGATAAGTCTACCGAAAGTCGGGTTTTGGCAACTTGTGGGTTTTGGTGCATTTTGAGTTATTTTGATTAGGTAATGCCCAATTGGCCTATTTTGATGTGATTCTATTGATTTTTATCAGATACTACACTTGTAGAGGCCGACATTCGTGGCAAGAGGGTTATTGCTTAGCGGTTTTGTACCGGAATTGAGGTAAGTGGCTTGTCTAACTTCGTGTGGGGGACTTTCACCCCTAGGATATTATTGTGATATTTTAAATGCCTTGTACGCGAGGTGACTGGCATGTACATGCGCTGGTTGTTGAACACATACCTTACTCAAAATGTTCAATGAGTGATATTCCTGTTTTTAGCTGTTAAATTCGATATTCCTACCTGGTAGTAGTTAGAAAAGCATGATTTGATAGTATTTAACTGTCTAGTTGCCTAATTGTCTTACTTGAGTTTTCTTGGTAATCGCTGGCGCTGTTTATCGGCGAAGTTATCGTTAAGCATATTATACTTCTCTCTGTGTATTCCTTTTACTTGTATTGTTGTGGACTACGGGTTCGATTCCCGAGATCCTGAGATTATTGAAATATGGACTACGAGTTCGATTCCCGAGATCCTAAGATTATTGAAATGTGGACTACGGGTTCGATTCCCGAGATCCTGAGATTATTGAAGTATAGACTACGGGTTCGATTCCCGAGATCCTGAGATTATTGAAATGTGGACTACGGGTTCGATTCCCGAGATCTTGAGATTATTGAATTATGGACTACGGGTTCGATTCCCGAGATCTTGAGTTATTGGTAGGAACTACGGGTTCGATTCCCGAGATCCTGAGTTATTGGTAGGGACTACGGGTTCGATTCCCGAGATCCTGAGTTATTGAAATATGGATTACGGGTTCGATTCCCGAGATCCTGAGATTATTGAAATGTGGACTATGGGTTCGATTCCCGAGATCCCGAGATTATTGAAATGTGGACTACGGGATCGATTCCCGAGATCCTGAGTTATTGATTATTTATTGAGACATGGGCTGCGGGTTCGATTCCCGGAGACCCAGAGGTACTGAGAATGGGACTGTGGGTTCAATTCCCACAGGTCCTGGATTTGTTTTATTGAGTTGGTTATTTGTTGTTAGCTTAATTGTAGACAGTTGCAGTAATCATCTTATTGTTGTTATTTCGGAAATTATTATCATTTAAACTGTTTATTTTTGTTATCATCATTATATTATTGTTTCTCAGTAGGGCCCCGACCTCCCTCGTCACTACTCCATCGAGGTTAGGCTTGGCACTTACTGAGTACCGCCGTGGTGTACTCATGCTACTCTTCTGCACACTTTTGTTGTGCAGATCCAGGTACATCAGAGTAGGCTCGTGCTAGGTGATTCCGCAGCTTTCGGGAGACTTCGAGGTATGATCTGCTACGTCCGCGGATCCGGAGGCTTCCCTTCTACTCTAGTAGTACTAGTTGACATTTTTCTTCATTTCGTTGATAGATACTCTTTATACATAGAGCCACAGTTGTATATTTTCTTTTAGTCTGTATTACCGTGGGATTCCGGATCTTGGTAGTGTTTTATTCATTGTGTGACGGATGTATGTGCCAAGCGGCACGGATTACATATCTTTTATGCTATTTTTCCGCTGTTTCTTATTTAAGTGTTTATAACTTGTATATTCCGCAACGTGTTAGGCTTACCTAGTCGTGGGGACTGGGTGCCATCACGACATGTTCACAATTGGTGAACTAGGGTCGTGACAAGTTGGTATCATAGCTCTAGGTTCATAGGAGTCACGGGACACAGACCGGTTACTTAGAGTCTCGCTGATCGATACGGAGACGTCTGTATTTATCTACGAGGGGCTATGTAACTGTTTAGGAAACTCTTCATTTCTTTTGGATTCCTTGTCGTGCGACATTTTTGATATCAAAAATCTAAACTACTGCTTTCTATTCTCTCACAGATGGTGAGGACACGATCTACTCGCGATGATCAGGTACCCGCGCCCCATGTTGCCGCCGTCAGAGGTCGGGGGCGAGGTAGAGGACGAGGACGCGCCCGAGGTGCAGCCACAGCACCCGCGCGCGCTGCCGCTGAGGTGCCACAGGTAGACCAGGTTGGAGCACAGGCACCTGGTACACCGACTACAGCTGCTACTACTCCAGCACTACAGGAGACCCTGGCTCAGTTCATGAGTATGTATACCACTTTAGCCCAGGCAGGACTGCTTCCTCTTGTTGCAGCTACATCTCAGGTCGGGGGAGGGGCCCAGACTCCCGCAGCCGTTACACCGGAGCAGCAGCGTGTGCTAGTGGGACAGGTTCCAGATGTTTTGGTTATGCCTCCTGCCGCCCCAGCACAGCCCGGAGGTGGACCAGCTGCCTCTGAGGACGAGCAGCGTAGATTGGAGAGGTTCAAGAAATATGACCCTCCGGTGTTTAGTGGTTTGGCTTCAGATGATGCATTGGGTTTTCTAGAGGAGTGTCATCGTATTCTTCGTACTATGGGGATTGTGGAGACCAGCGGGGTTTCCTTTACTGCTTTTCAGTTTCGTGGGGCCGCTTATGATTGGTGGCGCACGTATGAGTTGGATAGTCCAGAGGAGTCTGCTTCATTGACTTGGACGCAGTTTTCAGATCTGTTTTTGAGGGAGTTTGTTCCACAGAGCCTTAGGGATTCTTGGCGCTCGGAGTTTGAGCGGTTGCGACAGGGCTCCATGTCAGTATCGGAGTATGCTATCAGTTTCACCCGCCTAGCCAGGCATGCACCGGCTTTGGTAGCCACGGTACGGGAGAGAGTGCAGAGATTTATTGAGGGCCTTGTTCCGCCTATCCGATCCGGCATGGCCAGAGAGCTTGAGACAGATATATCTTATCAGCAGGCAGTTAGCATTGCCAAGAGGATCGAGAGTATGCTCCCTAGAGAGCGGAGAGAGAGAGAGAGGCCAAGAGGTCTCGTGAGTCGGGCCATTTCTCCGGTGCCCGCACTTCATCAGCCGGTCGTTTTGGCAGGGGTTATTCCGGCCGACCAGTTCATTCAGCATTACCCGCAGCGGGTAGTACTCCAGGTCTTCCAGCACCTCAGGAGCCTTATTATGCTCCCCCAGTTTCCAGTGCACCTCCTGCGCGGGGTCCTTCCAGGGGTCAGACTAGTGGGGGTGAGGCCGGTCAGTCACAGCCACCGCGTCCTCCCAGAGCTTGTTTTGAGTGCGGGGATACTCGCCACCTGGTTAGGGAGTGCCCCAGGCGCAGGAGAGGAGCCCCTCATCAGTCATCACAGCATCCGCGTGGTTCTCAGGGCCAGCAGGCTATCATTCCAGCCCCAGCTGCCACTCCACCTGCCCAGCCATCCAGGGGCGGGGGTCAGGGTTCCAGAGGCCGCCCTCGAGAGGGGGGACAGGCCAGATTCTATGCTATTCCTGATCGCGCTGCGGCTGTTGCATCTGACTCTGTTATCACAGGTATTATTATGGTTAGTCACAGGGAGGCATCGGTTCTATTCGACCCTGGTTCCACTTTTTCATATGTGTCTTCTTACTTTGCTTCTCATCCGGGTGTGCCTCGGGATTCTTTGAGTGCCCCCATTTATGTTTCCACTCCGGTGGGTGATTCTTTGGCTGTGGACCGCGTATATCGGTCGTGTTTGGTTACCATTTGTGATTTTGAGACCAGAGCGGATCTATTGCTGCTCGGGATGGTCGATTTTGATATTATTCTGGGCATGGACCGGTTGTCGCCCCATTATGCTATTCTTGATTGTCACGCCAAGACCGTGACGCTGGCTATGCCAGGCATTCCACGTATTGAGTGGAGTGGTACTCTAGATCACACCCCTAGCCGTGTTATTGCTTTTCTCAGAGCTCAGCGTATGGTTGAGAAGGGGTGTGCTGCTTATCTAGCCTATGTGCGGGATGTCGGTATTGACACTCCCTCTATTGATTCTGTTCCTGTGGTACGTGACTTTGCTGATGTATTTCCAGTTGATCTCCTGGGCATGCCGCCCGACAGAGATATTGATTTTGCTATTGACTTGTTGCCGGGCACTCAGCCCATTTCTATTCCACCGTACCGTATGGCTCCTCCTGAATTAAAGGAGTTGAAGGATCAGTTACAGGAGTTATTGGGCAAGGGTTTTATTCGACCCAGTGTTTCGCCTTGGGGTGCTCCTGTATTGTTTGTGAAGAAAAAGGACGGTTCTATGCGTATGTGTATTGACTATCATCAGCTGAACAAGGTTACAGTGAAGAACCGGTATCCTTTGCCCCGTATTGATGATTTATTTGACCAGCTACAGGGCGCACAGGTGTTTTCTAAGATTGATTTGTGCTCTGGGTATCACCAGCTGAAGATTCGGCAGCCAGATATCCCGAAGACTGCCTTCAGGACCCGGTATGGTCATTATGAGTTCCTCGTGATGTCTTTTGGGCTGACTAATGCCCCAGCAGCCTTTATGCATTTGATGCACAGTGTGTTCAGGCCTTATCTGGACTCGTTCGTGATTGTCTTCATTGATGATATTCTAGTATATTCTCGGAGCCGTGAAGAGCACGAGCAACATTTGAGGATAGTGCTTCAGATTCTGAGGGAGAAGCAGCTTTATGCCAAGTTCTCTAAATGTGAATTCTGGTTGAGTTCGGTGGCATTTTTGGGCCACGTGGTGTCGAGTGATGGTATTCGAGTAGATCCGAGGAAGGTGGAGGCCGTGCAGAGTTGGCCCAGACCCTCCTCCGCTACTGAGATTCGCAGTTTCCTTGGTTTGGCGGGCTATTACCGTCGTTTTGTAGAGGGGTTCTCTTCGATTGCAGCACCTATGACTAGATTGACCCAAAAGGGTGCCCCTTTTCAGTGGACAGACGAGTGTGAGGCGAGCTTTCAGAAGCTCAAGACGGCTTTGACTTCGGCCCCTATATTGATGTTGCCTACAGGTTCGGGGTCCTATACTGTATATCGTGATGCCTCACGAGTTGGACTCGGTGCGGTATTGATGCAGGACGGTAGGGTGATTGCCTACGCGTCGAGACAGCTGAAGGTGCATGAGAAGAATTACCCTGTTCATGATTTGGAGCTAGCCGCCATTGTTCACGCCTTGAAAATTTGGCGTCATTATTTATATGGGGTTCCTTCTGAGATCTACACTGATCACCGGAGCTTGCAGCACTTGCTTAAGCAGAAGGACCTGAATATGCGTCAGAGGAGATGGTTGGAGCTACCGAAGGACTATGATATTACTATTCTCTATCATCCGGGCAAGGCTAATGTGGTTGCCGATGCCTTGAGTCGTCGGGCAGAGAGTTTGGGGAGTTTGGCGTATCTACCAGCTTCGGAGAGGCCTATGGCGATGGATGTTCAGGCTTTAGCCTGACAGTTTGTTAGATTGGATCTTTCGGAGCCCAGCCGGGTTCTGGCTTGTGTGATTTCTCGGTCTTCTCTATTTGACCGCATCAGGGAGCGTCAGTTCGACGACCCTCATTTGCTTGTCCTCCAGGATAGAGTTCGGCGTGGTGATGCTCGAGATGTTACCATCGGAGATGATGGAGTTATGAGGATGCAGGGGCGCATCTGTGTGCCCAATGTAGATGATCTTCGAGAGCCGATTCTAGCAGAGGCCCATAGCTCGCGGTATTCCATCTATCCGGGAGCCGCGAAGATGTATCAGGACTTGAAACAACATTACTGGTGGAGACGGATGAAGAGGGATATAGTTGATTATGTTTCTAGATGCCTCAACTGTCAGCAAGTGAAGTATGAGCATCAACGTCCGGGTGGATTGATGCAGCAGATTGACATTCCCGAGTGGAAATGGGAGCGCATTACCATGGACTTTGTATCTTGACTTCCACGGACGGATAGGAAGTTTGATTCCATTTGGGTCATTGTGGATCGGCTGACCAAGTCTGCCCACTTTATACCGGTGAGCACTACATATTCATCGGAGCGACTGGCGGGGATCTATATCAGGGAGGTAGTTCGACTGCATGGTATTCCAGTTTCCATCATTTCAGATAGAGGCACTCAGTTCACTTCACGGTTCTGGAGAGCCGTACAGCAGGAGTTAGGTACTCGGGTGGAGCTGAGCACAGCATTTCACCCCCAGACTGATGGGCAGTCCGAGCGCACTATTCAGATTTTGGAGGATATGCTCCGTGCGTGCGTGATTGAGTTTGGAGGTTCATGGGATCACTTCTTGCCACCGGCGGAGTTTGCTTATAACAACAGCTACCAGTCTAGTATTCAGATGGCACCGTACGAGGCCCTATATGGTAGGAGGTGCGGGTCTCCCGTGGGTTGGTTTGAGCCGGGCGAGGCCAGGTTGCTAGGTACTGATATGGTTCAGGAGGCTATGGACAAGGTCAAGGTGATTCAGGACAGACTTCGTGCAGCCCAGTCTAGACAGAAGAGTTATGCGGACAAGAAAGTTCGCGATGTGGCTTTTATGGTTGGCGAGCGGGTTCTACTTCGAGCTTCGCCCATGAAGGGCATTATGAGGTTTGGGAAGAAAGGAAAGCTGAGTCCTAGATTTATTGGCCCTTTTGAGATTTTGAGGCGTGTTGGGGAGGTTGCTTATGAGTTGGCCTTACCTCCCAGCCTAGCCGGAGTTCACCACGTATTTCATGTCTCCATGCTCCGGAGATACCAGGTGACCCGTCGCATGTGTTGGATTTCACTTCTGTTCAGCTAAACAAGGATCTGTCTTATGTTGAGGAGCCAGTTGCCGTTCTAGACAGGCAGGTCAGAAACCTAAGGTCAAAGAACATCGCTTCGGTAAAGGTTCAGTGGCGGGGCCAGCCGGTCGAGGAGCCGACTTGGGAGACCGAGCAGGATATGCGCAGCCAGTACCCTCATCTTTTCACTACTCCAGGTATGTTTTCTATGCTCGTTCGAGGACGAACGAATTTTTAAGTGTGGGAAGATGTAACGACCCGACCGGTCGTTTTAGAAAATTACGCCCCAATCCCTAATTTAACTGTTCCCCTAAGTTCATTTCTGCTATTGTGGTTTGCCGAGAGAGTCGGTTCTGAAATTTGGAGCATTTTGGGACACTTAGTCCCTAAATGAGAGCTTTAAAGCTAGAAAACGGTCCGTAGCCGGAACAGTGTTAAGACGATCTCGGAACGGAAATCCGATGGTTCCATTAGCTCCGTTGGGTGATTTCGGGGTTAGGAGCGCGTTCGGAATGTATTTTGGAGGTCCGTAGCTCAATTAGGCTTGAAATAACGAAGGTTGAAATTTTGGCGAATCCGAACGATAGGTGAGATTTTGATCCGGGGTCGGAATGGATTTCCGACAATTTCTGTAGCTTCGTTATGTGATTTTGGATATGTCCGCAAATTTTTAGGTCATTTGGACGTCGTTTGGTTGGGTTTTGGATCGAATGTTAGTTTTGAAAGTTTTGAAGAAACTTAGGCTTGAATCCGTGTGTAATTGGTGATTTTGATGTTTAGGATGGTGTTTTTATGACTGGAACAAGTTCGTATCGTGTTTTGGAATATGTTGGTGGTTTTCGTTGGGGTCCCGGGGGCCTCGGGAGGATTTCGGACCATCGATCGGAGATTTGAACTTGGAAAAAGACCTGCTGTAAAATTGCAGGTTTCTGCCCAGGCATTAAGCCTTCGCGTTCGCGAGGCATGGGCCGCGTTCGCGAAGGCTTGGCAGAGTAAAGCATCGCGTTCGCGAAGGCTTGGCAGAGTAAAGCATCGCGTTCGCGATAAGGGGTGTCGCGTTCGCGTAGGCAAGGTAAGGTGGGTTACTTCGCGTTCGCATAGAAGAAGTTGAGTTGTTCATCGCGAACGCGTGAACAGTAACGCGAACGCGATGAGCAATGGGGTATGGCAGTGAGCTTAAGTTCAGAACATAACACCCGCGACCCCCATACACAAAAACGCCATTTTTGAGCTCCAAGAGAGGATTTTGAAGGGGAAACGTTGGGATATCATCGGGAAATCATCGGGGGTAAGTTTCTTGACCTTAATTCGTTGGTTTATCATGAAATCCGTGATTATTTCACTGAAAATGGGGGTTTAAAGGTGGGTTTGAGCCCTAGGCCAAAATGTTAGAAAATCTCTGATTTGAGTGGTCAATGGAGTCCGATTTTGGTAAATTTTATATGCCTAGACTCGTATTGAGATAAGGAACCCGAAAATATAATTTTTGTGATTTTTCGATAAGTCTACCGAAAGTCGGGTTTTGGCAACTTGTGGGTTTTGGTGCATTTTGAGTTATTTTCATTGGGTAATGCCCAATTGGCCTATTTTGATGTGATTCTATTGATTTTTATCAGATACTACACTTGTGGAGGCCGACTTTCGTGGCAAGAGGGTTATTGCTTAGCGGTTTTGTACCGGAATTGAGGTAAGTGGCTTGTCTAACTTCGTGTGGGGGACTTTCACCCCTAGAATATTATTGTGATATTTTAAATGGCTTGTACGCGAGGTGACGGGCGTGTACATGCGCTGGTTGTTGAACACATACCTTACTCAAAATGTTCAATGAGTGATATTCCTGTTTTTAGCTGTTAAATTCGATATTCCTACCTGGTAGTAGTTAGAAAAGCATGATTTGATAGTATTTAACTGTTTAGTTGCCTAATTGTCTTACTTGAGTTTTCTTGGTAATCGTTGGCGCTGTTTATCGGCGAAGTTATCGTTAAGCATATTATACTTCTCTCTGTGTATTCCTTTTACTTGTATTGTTGTGGACTACGGGTTCGATTCCCGAGATCCTTTGATTATTGAAATATGGACTACGGGTTCGATTCCCGAGATCCCTGAGATTATTGAAATGTGGACTACGGGTTCGATTCCCGAGATCCCGAGATTATTGAAATGTGGACTACGGGTTCGATTCCCGAGATCCTGAGATTATTGAAATGTGGACTACGGGTTCGATTCCCGAGATCTCGAGATTATTGAATTATGGACTACGGGTTCGATTCCCGAGATCTTGAGTTATTGGTAGGGACTACGGGTTCGATTCCCGAGATCCTGAGTTATTGGTAGGGACTACGGGTTCGATTCCCGAGATCCTGAGTTTTTGGTAGGGACTACGGGTTCGATTCCCGAGATCCTGAGATTATTGAAATGTGGACTACGGGTTCGATTCCCGAGATCCTGAGTTATTGGTAGGGACTGCGGGTTCGATTCCCGGAGATCCTGAGTTATTGAGATATTATTGAGACATGGGCTGCGGGTTCGATTCCCGGAGACCCAAAGGTACTGAGAATGGGACTGTGGGTTCAATTCCCACATGTCCTGGATTTGTTTTATTGAGTTGGTTATTTGTTGTTAGCTTAATTGTAGACAGTTGCAGTAATCATCTTATTGTTGTTATTTCGGAAATTATTATCATTTAAACTGTTTATTTTTGTTATCATCATTATATTATTGTTTCTCAGTAGGGCCCCGACCTCCCTCGTCACTACTCCATCGAGGTTAGGCTTGGCACTTACTGAGTACCGCCGTGGTGTACTCATGCTACTCTTCTGCATACTTTTGTTGTGCAGTTCCAGGTACATCAGAGCAGGCTCATGCTAGGTGATTCTGCAGCTTTCTGGGAGACTTCGAGGTATGATCTGCTACGTCCGCGGATCCGGAGGCTTCCCTTCTATTCTAGTATTACTAGTGACATTTTTCTTCATTTCGTTGTTAGATACTCTTTACACATAGAGCCACAGTTGTATTTCCCTTTTAGTCCGTGTTACCGTGGGGTTCCGGATCTTGGTAGTGTTTTATTCATTGTGTGACGGATGTATGTGCCAAGCGGCACGGATTACATATCTTTTATGCTATTTTTCCGCTGTTTCTTATTTAAGTGTTTATAACTTGTATATTCCGCAACGTGTTAGGCTTACCTAGTCGTGGGGAACTGGGTGCCATCACGACATGTTCACAATTGGTGAACTAGGGTCGTGACAATAATTCTCTTGTGTGAGTCTAAATTTGCCAAAATAGAGAAAATATCATTAATGATTAATGAGTCATTTTATCACATGGCACAAGAGTATACTATGGAAAGTATGAGACTGAGAAAGAATTAATCTAATTATACACAATTATAGACTTTCTAACCAAAATTATTTTTCATTTTTTTTGTTTAACCTTGAACTGGTCCTTTTAGGTGATTTTAATCATCCCTAATTCCAACCTGTTCCTCTCAAAGTGATCTCTACTTAAGGCTTTTGTGAAGATGTCAGCAATTTGCTTGTTAATAGCACAAAACTCTATAGTGATCAAGCTTGTCTCATAGTTGTCCCTAAAAAATGATGCCTAACATCTATGTGCTTAGTTCTCTTATGATGTACTGATTTATTTGTCATAATAATAGCAATAGTATTATCAAAAATAGGGATGCACCCAACTTCAATACCAAAATTCATCAACTACTACTTGATCCACAACAATTGAGCACAATCATGAAGCAACAACAACATACTTAGTTTCAGCAATAAATAAGGCCATTGAATTTTGCCTTTTGGTAACCTATGACATAAGACATGAACCAAGGAAGTGTATCATACCTGGGTTGCTCTTCCCATCAACTAGAAAACCTGAAATCAAGCATAAAAACCTACACAACACACAATGCCAGGTCTGCTAGTAGTGAGATATAAAATAGAACCAACCATTCCCCTGTATAACTTCTGATCAACAGATGAACCAGGTACATCTTTAGCCAATTTTGTGGATGTTGCAATAGGAGTGTCAATTTCTTAATGTCTTCCTACTTTCGTTACTGAGGAATAAGTTCATGGACAAGTTCCCTCGAGGTTTGAGGATCAATTCCTCTCTAGTCAGTTCCCCCTGTCATGTTGCCCTGGGTAGAAGAAATTGTCCCATCACATGTTCCTTCTTCTGTTGCAGCTTCAGTCTGGGCTGCGATATCATTTAAATTTCTTACCAGTCCAATTGCTTCATCTTCATTTTCCAGCTTATCAGAAAGAATGTTAGTTTTAAAAAACACATACATTTTTCTACACACATAGTTCTTTTACTGTATATCTTATAAGTTTTACTATGTGAACAATATCCCAAGAATATTCCCTCATCACTTCTGGGATCATACTTACCTAGGGAGTCTTTGCCATTATTTTGCACAAAGCACTTGCATATAAATGCCCTAAGATGGGATATATTTAGCTTTCTCCCTTTAAGTGACTCATAGGGAATCGTCTTAACAAGAAATCTAATCATGCAACTATTTGTGATGTAGCATGCAAAAATTTAGCAAACATAGCATTTTTAAATTCAATTCCATGGTAAACCTAATTGATTTAAATTGATTACTTAGTTGTTTCTGAGTGTTTCTAACAAGAGAAGTAAACATGTCAAATGTTTCATCTTTAGTTATTAAAAATAATGTCTAAGTAAACATAGAGTAATCATCAACAAGCACCATCACATATCTTTTACCACATCTACTTAATATTATCGTTGGACCACAGAGATCCATATAGACCAGTTCCATCGTTCTGGTGGAACTTACCACTTTCTCGCATTTAAAAGAGGATCTTACCTGCTTCCCCCTTGCACAAGCCTCACAAACTTTGTCTTCCTTGAACTTCATGTTAGGTAGCCCTATCACCAGATCCTTAGAGACTAATTTGTTTAGTTGACTCGGACTTGCATGTCCAAGTCTCTTGTGCCAAAGGAGTGGATCATTGTCTAACACACTTAAGCAAGTGAGTTCATTTTCTGAAAGTGTGGACAAATCTACAATGTATATAGTATTATTTACTCTTTTTCCCTACAAAACAATCTTGTCAGTGGTAAGATTAATCACAAAACATTTGGTAGAGGTGATTACTACCAAGTTACCTTTATCACATAATTGTGATACACTGATTAGACTATACTTTAGGCCATCTATCAAGTAGACATTCTCAATAGAGTGAGAATCAGCCTTACCTACCTTTCCAACCCCAATGATTTAACCGTTCTTCCCATTTCCAAAGGAGGCATTACCTCCTTTGAAGTCCTCAAGTGAAAGGAACTGGTTCTTGCTTCCTGTCATATGCTTTGAGCAGCCACTATCCATGTACCATATATGGTTGCTCCCTTTCACTTGGACTCATAAAAAGAAATCAGAGGTTAGTCTTATGAACCCAAACTAGTTTGGGTCCCTATCTATAAGAAAAAGGGTTAATAAAATTCTTTTTATCCTATCATGGCAGCCTATTTTTCCCTTGAACAAATTCTTTATTCTTTTTGCTTGCCTTTTATTTTGCAATACATTCAGATTTATAGTGACCATTTTTACCACAGTGTGTGCAAATTTTGTTCTTAGGAAGTGTGATGTACTTGCTTTTGGGATCCCACTTAGGTGTAGGGGTCCCGTAGCTATCATGACCCTAGTTCACCCTCCATGAACATATCGTGATGGCACCTAGTCCCTACGACTAGGTAAGCCTAAAAATGCGGAAGATAACCAAAATTTGCGGAAACAAGCAAAACAAACTGAATTAGCAAAATAAAATGGTGCTTAAGGTGCCGCTTGGCACGTAGCATAACAAACTCAAAACTGACGACAATTCCCAAAACCTGGAAACTCACAAATCACAAGCTAAGAGGATACATAAGAGGATCTAACTCAAGAATATCTACACAAGAAGAAATACTGAAACAACTACACTTTTTACAGAAAACTAGAAAAGGGACTCCTAGGTCTGTGGACGTAGCAGATATACCTTGAAGTCTCTACCGGTATGCCTCCTTCCAAGGCTGACAGAACTAAACGAAAGTACATGTATCTGCACAACAAAAATGTGCAGAAGAGTATTATGAGCACAACACGGCGGTGCCCAGTAAGTATCAAGACTAACCTCGATGGGGTAGTGATGAGAACAGTTATGACACCTACCAGTCAATAAACAATATAACAGAAAAGATAGAGATGCTATGTGAATATGTAAGGATTGTCCGGATAAATAAGAACACAATAATTTACAACGAGGATAACGGACAATAAGAAAAATCAAGATACAATAAATGATAATACAAAAATGACAGTAGAAATCACAACCCAAGACCTGAAATCACAACATAACGAGACCAAACAAATCGCTATGTCGCTAATCTGAAATGATGCTTACATAAAGCCTTTCCAACTCTTTCCTCAATCCCACCACAACTCTCAGATTAGCCACAACTCATGGAAATACCTAGAATCTGAAATTTAACACTTGGCATCTCGCGCCACATCAATAACACGACAATGCTGGCAAATATCAAGTCAACTAGAGTCACTTTCAGATATACAATGGATATACGACATCATATCTCTACCCTTAGTCAAATCAGAAGGGATTCATCTCAAATAGAAGGGTCCAGCTACATGTATGCTTGTCCAAGTGTATCTAACAGGAATCTTGCCAACTAGTAGTATAAGAAATGGGAACAATTAGCACCCAGCTCATTCACCTCAGATAGAAACAATAAAACTATCAGTCATATCACATTGAGTTAATGGGGAACTTCCAGGAATCGAACCCGTAGCCCGACATACCAATAACAGAGGATCTCCCGGGAATTGAACCCGTAGTCCTTCATAATAACAACAGAAGAACTCCCGGGAATTGAACCCGTAGTCCTTCATAATCAGCCCTTGACATAGCCCTCCTTATTTCACCACGTGTGCAATCAATAACAACATAGCAACACCGCCTTATTTCGCCACACGTGCATCATAATAATCCTACCTTATTCCGCCAAATGCACAACCCACATATAAATATATAACATATAATCCCGCCTTATTACGCCGCATGTGCAAAGACATCAATAGCAACAACAACACGGCAAAGACCTCGTGTAACTCCCCAACAACAACCGCACGGCAGAGACCTCGTGCATCATGGTACCAACAGCCCAGTAACAATAGTATCCCAGCAAGGGAAAATTAACAGCAGAAATAATAACGTCCCGGCAAGGGATTCAACAATAACTAATAAAGTTGCGGAACACCAATGAAAAACACAATAACCTCAATGACAATTGAGGCGTAGCAAACACATAACAACTACACCAATACCTCAACAGTTGGACATATAATATAATTCCACAAGGTTACAGGTAAACTTACAATCAAGGAGTATTCAACAATAAGGAAGTTAACATGAATCAAATAGTTACCATTTAAGAAATATCAATTAATTATGAGATATCCATCTTTCTTCCAATTAAAATCGATTAATTATATGAGATATAACATTTATGAATTTCCAATTAAAGGCGAGTAGTTAGGACGGGCATTATGAATATAGAAGGGTACCTGTCCTTAGTTTAAACACGTAAAGCCCATTTAACAGCAGAAATAAATCAAGAAGAGCAACAAATATCAATCAACACATGTAGAGGTGAAACTAATAACAGGGGACTTAATCGTATCAATATTATCTTCCTACTCGGTGAATTTCAAAAGTCTAAGAACCTAAAAGAGACAACTTACCACAATTAAATCCGAGCACGCACTCGTCACCTCGGGTACACGGACTGCAATCAATAGAGAAGACTCAAATCTTAAGGGGAGGTCCCCCACACAAGGTTAGGAAAGTTACTTACCTCAATCTGGCCAATTCAATACTCAATTTAGCTTTTTCTTTACCAATTCATCAATGCTTGGCTCAATCTAGCCAAAAATAACTTGAATATATCAAACAATGCAAGAGAAAACAATTTCAATTGACAAAACTATGATTCTTACACAATTTCGAAAAAGTCAACAAAAGTCAACTCCTCGGACCCGCACCTCGGAACCCAAAAAAATTAAAAAAAACTGAACACCCATTCCGCTACGAGTTCACCTATACAAAAATTATCGAATTCCGATACCATTTGGTCATTCGAATCATCATTTTACATTTTTGAAATATTTCACAAATTTCCCCAAAATTTTCCTTTAGATTCTCATGAATTTGATGTTAAATCTAAGATATAATAAAAAAAATATAGTTGGAAAAGGATTAGAGACACTTACACAATGATTTGGAGAAGTTTGGGTCTTTGGAAAACCGCCTATGGAGGTTTAGGGTTTGAGAAAATTGAAAAATGGGTGAAAATCCCGTCAAAAACCTCACTTAACAGGCCTCAGATATCGCATTTGCGACCCACGGTTCGCAATTGCAAACCCTTGGATATTGCGAACAAAAAAGGGCTGGCAGAAGTCGCATTTGCGACAAAAAGTTCGCATTTGCGAACTAGGCATCGCAAATGCGAGGTAAAAGATCGCATTTGCGAACATAGCACAAACCAGCAATTTTCCCGACACGAAAATGAGCATAACTTCCTCATACGATGTCCAAATTCGATGATTCATTTTCCTATGGCTCCAAAATTTTGATACGGATCTAATGGTTAAAAAAACTATATTTGGATCTCATTTGCTTAATATGGTATCATTTTTGCTTGAAACAACGACGACAAAGCATCCAAAACAAGCGCAACATAGCCTAAACCTATCCAAAACTCACCCGAGACTCCCAGGACCCCGTCTAATCACACACACTAGTCATATAACCTAACACGGACTCGCTCAAAGTTTTAAATCACATAAAACAACATCGAAATGATGAATCAAACCAAAAATAAAGCTTATGAACTTCCAAATCATCAATTATCGAATCTCATATCGAAACCTATCAATTCAACTCAGAATGACGCCAAATTTTGCACACAAGTCCAAAATTACATTACGAAACTACAAAACTTCTGGAATTAAATTTTGACCCTTGGATGAAAAACTCACTATCGGACCAAAAACTTCTAAAATTCAAACTTCGGCATTTCAAGCCTAAATAAGCTACGAACCCCCAAACTTCATTTCGAACATGCTCCCAACCCCGAAATCACCTAACAGAGCTAACGGAACCATCAAATTTCCATTCCGATGTCGTTTTCACACTATTCCAAACACATACCATCTTTCAACTCTTAAGCTCCCATCTAGGGACTAAGTGTCCCAAAACACTCTGAATCCTAACACCGAATATCTCGGCAAACCAAAATAGCATAAATGAACTTACGGGAAGCAGTTAATGGGGGATCGGGGAGTAAATTCTAAAAATGATCGGTCGGGTCGTTACATCCTCCCACACTTAATCATTTGTTCATCCTCGAACGAGCATAAAGAACACACCTGAAGTCTTTAATCACTGAATGCGCACTTCCAATGTACACCCGCGGGTGATCTCATGTCACCCCAATCTACTCAAGCCTGATGACACCATCTCAACTAAAATTTAAATTTTCTAGCAATGCCATTAAGCCTTCAATCCAGATTCATCATCCTTCATCCATTTCCAAAACCTTCCAAGTCCATACCCAGTACCGTCTCACCTAGGCAATTCAACACAAGCGAACACACACAGGGTACAGCCACGCAACATGACACACCACATATAGTCCCGCAATAACATCTCTGATAGCAATAAAATGCCTAAGATTAAATCTGTACCGGCCATAAGCCTAATATTCAATAGGAACTCTTTTCAGTCACCCATACCACTGGTAACGATATAACAACCACGAGAAACATATGGCAAAACACCTGATTAACCAAATCTCAGCCCATACCAATGAGTACACCCCACAAACTGAAACTCAAGGAGCATAGAACGAGAATGAATAAATATGAGAAGCGAAACACATAAGAGAACTAACAAACAGTTAAACTAGCACAAAATTCTTCTAAAACACAATTCTATAAGACATATAACAAGAAGGAATAAAAACATATAATGGTCTCACAAAATCTTATACTGGTATAACTTTCACCACGGTACACAACCCGGTCTCAACATATCGAATCATGTGAAATCACGAGGGTCTCGCCCTCAACATTGGATCACAAGTAGGGTACACATCAACCCATATAGAAACTCTCACTAGATCACTTCCATCTACGATTTACAAATAGACTAGCCCCTACACCGGTGGAGCATAAGAGTCACAGCTCATAGCCAAGAATGCTCGGAAATCACATCAAGCCTACCAGAATTAGACAACTGGAAAAATACCACTAGCCTAATAACTCTCGACAACGGCTAGAACAGAAGTTAGACTTAGCTATCACTCACTAAATGTCCTAACGGGATAACCACATAGACAGAGTGCAAATCATGAAGCACTCCCATAAATGAAACAACAAATAAGGAACTCGTCCTAACAAGTAGAATTGTGACGAGCTACAGATAGTGCCTTTCTATAACAACTGAACTCGTACCTGGGTGACATTAGCTGGCGCACCAGCCTTAAGCACACTATATGAAACACATCAACGAGCTAGGCCTCCCCCTTTTGGGCTCCTTCTCCCTGTCCGAATACCTCGCTGCATCACATCAGTCCGAAGTCTAGGATAGTCTCTCACTCTATGGCTAGTATCTCAACACTGAAAGCATCCATTGTACTGACGAGGCGGTGGGAACTGTGCGGTACGGGTCCTGCGAGACCCATGAACACCTGAGTTACCATGCGAAGCCTGAAGCGCGAACTGAACTGGCTGACCCGCAAAACCTCTACCATGACTCCCTACCTCCATAATAAGGACTAGTATATCTCACCGACCTACGAGGCCTCCTCGCCTCCTCCAACTCTCCTTACTGATCTCGTCTTCTCTCTCTCTCATGACTCTACCTGCCCTCTCTCTCATGACTCTGCCTGCCCTCTCTCTCTCTAGCATACATAGTCTCTATCCTCCCGACAATGTTCACCACCTGCTCATATGGAATGTCTATTTCCAACTCACCGGCCATGCTGGACCTGATGCTAGTAATAAGCCCCTCGACGAACCGGTGAACCTTCTCGCGAACAATGGAAACCAAGGCTGAGGCATGTCTAGCCAAACTGGTATAACGGACGGCATACTCCGAAACGGTCATGGCACCCTAGCGCAAATGCTCAAACTCCATGCGCCATGCATCCCTGAGGCTCTGAGGGACAAACTCTTTCAGAAACATATCTAAAAATTGAGTCCAGGTCAATGAAGCTGCCTCGTCTAGACTGCCAAACTCATAGGTGTGCCACCAATAATAGGTGGCCCCTCGAAGCTGGAAAATAGTGAAAGAAACCCCGCTCGATCCCGAGATACCCATAGTACGGAGAATACGGCAACACTCATCAAGAAACCCAATGCATCATCTGATGCTAATCCACTGATTACCGGAGGGCCATACTACTTGAACCTCTCTAGTTTCACCTGCTCCTGCTCGGAAAATGCTACCATGCCCTTGGGCTGAACTGTTGCCACAGGCAGCGTAGGAATAATCTTAGGAACCTGCTCAACATGCGCTTGCTGCTCAGGAGTGCGGGCGGCGGGAGTCTGTGCTCCTCCCCCGGCCTGGGGTGTTGCTACAGTAAGGGGAAGTAATCCGGCCTGAGCCAAAATGGTGTACATACTCATGAACTGTTCCAAAGTCTCTTGAACGGCTGGGGGTAGTAGTAACAGTAGGCGTGTCGGGTGCCTGGACTCTGGCTGGATCTGCTAGTGGTGTATCGGCGACATCTCGCGCAGGTGCTCTCGATGTACCATGTATGCGTCCTTGAACTCTACCTCGACCCCGACCTCCGGCGGCATCAGTAGGGGTCACGGGTGCCTGATCACCTTGGATAGTACTTGTCCTCACCATCTGTGAGAGAGTAGAAGACAGGGGTTTAGGATTGTGGATGTCAAAATATCGCACGACAGAGAAATCAAATGAAGTGAAATTTTCCTAACAGTTACATAGCCTCTCGTAGATAAGTACAGAGATCTCCGTACCGATCCACGGGACTCTAATAAACCGGCTTGTGATCTGTGACTCCTATGAACCTAGAGCTCTGATACAAACTTATCACGACCCTAGTTCATCCTCCATGAACATATCGTGATGGTACCTAGTCCCTATGACTAGGTAAGCCTAACAATGCTGAAGATAACCAAAATTTGCAGAAGCAAGCAAAACAAACTGAATTAGCAAAATAAAATGGTGCTTAAGGTGCCGCTTGGCACGTAGCATAACACACTTAAAACTGACAACAATTCCCAAAACCCGGAAACTCACAAATCACTAGATAAGAGGATACATAAGAGGCTCTAACTCAAGAATATCTACACAACAAGAAATACTAAAACAACTACACTTTTTACAGAAAACTAGAAAAGGGACTCCTCGGTCTGCGGACGTAGCAAATATACCTTGAAGTCTCTACCGGTATGCCTCCTTCCAAGGCTAATAGAACTGAACGAAAGTACCTGTATCTGCACAACAAAAATGTGCAAAAGAGTAGTATGAGCACACCACGTCGTTGCCCATTAAGTATCCAGACTAACCTCGATGGGGTAGTGATGAGGAACAGTCATGACACCTACAAGTCAATAAACAATATAACAGAAAAGATAGAGATGCTATGTGAATATGTAAGGACTGTCCGAATAAATAAGAACACAACAATTTACAACGAGGATAACAAACAATAAGAAAAATCAAGATACAATAAATGATAATACAAAAATGACAGTAGAAATCACAACCGAAGTCCTAAAATCACAACATAACGAGACCAAACAAATCGCTAAGTCGCTATTCGGAAATAATGCTTACATAAAGCCTTTCCAACTCTTTCCTCAATCCTACCACAACTCTCATATTAGCCACAACTCATGGAAATACCCAGAATCTGAAATCTAACACTTGGCATCTCGTGCCCCATCAATAACACAGTAATGCTGGCAACTACCTAGTCAACTAGAGTCACTTTCACATATACAATGGATAAACAACATCATATATCTACCCTTAGTCAAATCAGAAGGGATTCATCTCAAATAGAAGGGTCCAGCTACGTGTATACTTGTCCAAGTGTATCTAACAGAAATCCTGCCAACTAGTAAGTATAAGAAATGGGAACAATTAGCACCCGGCTCATTCACCCCGTATAGAAACAATAAAACTATCAGTCATATCACATTGAGTTTATGGGGAACTTCCGGGAATCGAACCCATAGCCTGGCATACCAATAACAGAGGATCTCCCGGGAATTGAACCCGTAGTCCTTCATAATAACAACAGAGGAACTCCCGGGAATTGAACCCGTAGTGATTCACAATCAGCCTCTGACATAGCCTCCTTATTTCGCCAAGTGTGCAATCAATACCAACATAGCAACACCGCCTTATTTCGCCATACGTGCAGCATAATATTCCCACCTTATTCTGCCACATGCACAACCCACATATAAATATATAACATATAATCCCGCCTTATTACGTCGCATGTGCAAATACATCAATAGCAACAACAACACGGCAAAGACCTCGTGTAAATCCCTAACAACAACCGCACGGCAGAGACTTCGTGCATCATGGTACCAACAGCCACACAGTAACAATAGTATCCCAGCAAATGAAAATCAACAGCAGAAATAATAACGCTCCGGCAAGGGATTCAACAATAACTAATAATGTTGTGGAACACCAAGGAAAAACACAATAACCTCAATGACAATCGAGACGTAGCAAACACATAACAACTACACGTATACCTCAACAATTGGACATATAATATAATTGCACAAGGTTACAGGTAAACTTACAATCAAGGAGTATTCAACAGTGAGGAAGTTAACATGAATTAAATAGTTACCATTTAAGAAATATCAATTAATTATGAGATATCTATCTTTCTTCTAATTAAAACCGATTAATTATATGAGATATAACATTTATGAATTTCCAATTAAAGGCGAGTAGTTAGGGCGAGCATTATGAATATAGAAGGGTACTTGTCCTTAGTTTAAACACGTAAAAGCCCATTTAACAACAGAAATAAATCAAGAAGAGCAACAAATATCAATCAAGACATGTAGAGGTGAAACTAATAACAAGGGACTTAATCGTATCAATATTATATTTCTACTCGATGAATTTCACAAGTCTAAGAACCTAAAAGGGACAATTTACCACAATTAACTCCGAGCACGCACTCGTCACCTCGCGCACACGGAGTACAATCAACAGAGAAGACTCAAATCCTAAGGAGAGGTTCCCCACACAAGGTTAGGCAAGATACTTAACTCAATCCAGCAAATTCAATACTCAATTTAGCTTTTCCTTTACCAATTCATCAATGCTTGGCTCAATCTATCCAAAAATAACATGAATACATCAAAAAATGCAAGCGAAAACAATTTCAATTGACAAAACTATGATTCTTAAATAGTTTGCAAAAAGTTAACTCATCGGGCCCGCACCTCAGAACCCAAAAACAAATTTTAAAAACTGAACACCCATTCCGCTATGAGTTTACCCATACAAAAATTATGTAATTCCGATACCATTTAGTCATTCAAATCATCCTTTTACATTTTTGAAAGATTTCACAATTTTCCCCAATTTTTCCTTTAGATTCTCATGAATTGGATGTTAAATCTAAGATATAATCACAAAATATAGTTGGAAAAGGATTAGAGACACTTACCCAATGATTTGGAGAAGTTTGGGTCTTTGGAAAATCGCCTATGGAGGTTTAGGGTTTGAGAAATTTGAAAAATGGGTGAAAATCCCGTCAAAAACCTCACTCGCATTTGCGACCCAGGGTTCGCAATTGCGAACCCTTGGATATTGCAAACAAAAAAGGGCTGGAAGAAGTCGCATTTGCGATAAAAAGTTCGCATTTGCGAACTAGGCATCGCAAATGCTATGTAGAAGTTCGCATTTGCGAACATAGTAGAAACCAACAATTTTCCCGACACGAAAGTGAGCATAACTTCCTCATACGATACCCAAATTCGATGATTCTTTTTCCAATGGCACCGAAATTTTATACGGATCTAATGGTTCAAAAAAAATTTGGATCTAATTTTCATAATATGATATCATTTTTGCATGAAGAAACGACGATAAAGCATCCAAAACAAGCACAACATAGCCTAAACCTATCGGAAACTCACCCGAGACTCCCAGGACCCCGTCTAATCACACACAAAAGTCATATAACCTAACATAGAGTCGATCAAATTTTTAAATCACATAAAACAACATCGAAATGACGAATCAAACCAAAAATCAAGCTTATGAACTTCTAAATCTTTAATTTTCGAATCTCATATCAAAACCTATCAATTCAACTCGGAATAATGCCAAATTTTGCAGACAAGTCCAAAATGACATAATGGAGCTACAAAAACTTCCGGAATTAAATTTTGACCCTCGGATAAAAAACGCACTATCGGACCGAAAACTTCAAAAATTCAAACTTCGGCATTTCAAGCCTAAATAAGCTACGAACCCCTAAAATTCATTCCGAACACGCTCCGAACCCCGAAATAACCTAACGGAGCTAATGAAACCATCGGATTTCCATTCCGAGGTCTTTTCACACTATTTCAAAGACAGACCATCTTTCAACTCTTAAGCTCCCATTTAGGGACTAAGTGTCCCAAAACACTCTGAATCCTAACACCGAACATCCCGGCAAACCAAAATAGCATAAATGAACTTATGGAAAGCAGTTAACGGGGGATCGGTGCGTAAATTCTAAAAATTACCGGTCGGATCGTTACAGTAGCCAAGTCCTCTCTTATTGCTACTATGGTGTTCACATAGCCATGAAAGTGCATCGGAGGACCTATTCCATTTACATATTCTATCTAGCTCATGCTTAACCTTGTTTAGATCCTTCTTAAGGACTCTTATTTGCTCATCTCTTTTGTACAACTCATCTTTCATTTTTCCTACATTTTCTTCTAAAGTGAGTTGTGTGTGATCAGATTCCTTTTTACCGGTTCCTAATTTCAATTTTAGATTTTCATATTTGAGCTCGAGGATTGTGGTGTTAAGTTCATTAACCTGGTTCTTCAACTCAGCATTTTTACTATCATTTTCACTAGCCCTAAGTTCCGGGTTTTTGCACTTAACTTTCAGAATCACACGCTCCTTAGAAAGTTGTTCCTTTTCATTATTTATAACCTCAAATTCATCAATGAAATCTAGAAGTAATTCAGAGAGACTTTGTTTATACAAAAAATTAATCTCATCTTTGAGATGAGTTATACTTACCTCAGATTCCTCATCGGATTTGCCAATTGCCATAAGTGCTTTTTCATCACCATCTTCATCTTCTGAGTGATCATCTGAGCTTTCACCCCAAGCAGCAACCATAGCCTTTGTTGATCTTTTGTTCTTCTTGTGATGAACCTATTCCTTCTTCTTGTTCATTCGTTCATCACTTTCCTTCTTCCATTCAATTTCCATTGAGTGCAATTTTAGATGTGGTGATCAGTATTCCCACATTTGTAACACCCCTCATTGGTTTATATTTCAGGAACCCTTGGTATGTTGTAGCTTCCACTTCTTGAAGGACCATTTTCTCTCATTAGGTACTTCTTGAAATTCTTTGTGATCATAGTCATTTCATCCTCCTCTAAATCAGCACCTCCAGTGATTCTGAATGACATGCTCCTTTGTTTCTTGGGTCCATCCATCTTTATGGTTTTCATTCTCAGTTCATAGGTAGTAAGATTTCCAATTAGTTCATCCAGCGTGAGAGTGACCATGTTCTTTGATTCCTGAATAGCTGTGATTTTGCTTTCCCAAGATATTCTCAGTACCCTTATCAAAATCTTCTCAACTTTATCTTCTTAAATAATAACCCTTCCAAGAGATTCAAGTTCATTTGTCAAGGTGGTGAATCTAGTATACATCTCCTGGATAGTTTCTCCTTCCTTCATAGAGAAATTCTCATATTGAGAATACAAAAGTGTTCCTCTTGATCTTTTCACTTGAGGTGTTCCTTCATGAGCCACTTGTAGAGTGTCCTATATTTCCTTAGTAGTTGCACAGCTTTGGATCATGCTGTACTCATTTGGACCAAGTCCACATACTAGCCACTTCTTGGCCTTAGCATTCTTTTCCCACTTCTTTAAGTCTTCAGTAGTGCAATCAGCTCTTGTCTTTGGCACATCCAGTTCAACATTCTTTTTTGTAGCTTTTAGGGGACTGTCACACCTCCTTTTTACCGCTATTTACTACACTCCGGGAAGGGATATAATAAAAGGAAGGAGTTTTTCCAATTTAAGGACAGTCAGAACGGGATTGGTTATTTAAGTTTCATAGTTTCCACTTGAGAATATAATGGTGTCCCAAGTCACCGGTTTAATCCCGAACCGAGAAAAGTTTGACTCTGTTACAGTCTGCGAACTAGAAATCAGGATAAGGAATTCTGTTAACCCGCGAGAAGGTGTTAGGCACACCCGAATTCTATGGTTCTAGCACGGTCGTTCAACTGTTGTATTTGTTTTTATCTGATTTCTATATATGTTCCTTTTTTATGTGCATTTATTAATATTCCGCCTTATTATATAATTTTGCAAAGAATTACAACGTCGTGAAAATGTATCTCGGACCACACTGTACCAGTACGCCTGTGGCTTTTAATACATTTCGACTTCGTTGAGATTAGATTTGGGTCACATAAATGTGCAACCATACTTGAGAAGGTAATATTATAATCACGCTAAAATCACCTACGTCTTGTTAACTTTGGGAAAGACCGTAAATTTCACTAAACGGTCCTTCCAAATTCTAAATCTTTTTTTATGTGGTAATTTACTCGAGGGCCCCACAATTATATGTTTGAAGTGGCGAGGCTCATCTCAACGTTGTTAAGCTCATTCCTAAAACATCTATATTTTTTATTTTTTGTTTGTCTCTAAAAAGACCCTTAGTTAATTAATTCATTTTTCTATATTCCTAACTATTTTTATATTGGTTTATAATAAAATTGTGTTTGATCATAGTTATTAAAATATTGTATCTTATTACTACGGCTAGTTTCGTTTTAGTAATGGACTGACCGTTCTAACCGATTCAACGCATAGTAATTGAATAACATTTGTTGACTTACTCAAAGTTCAAAAATGATCTGAAGTCAGACTCGTTCATTTCTATTCCTGGCAATACACATCCACGCCAGTTTTCTCAAGCATTTATTAACTCACTTGTTCAAATATAATATAACTAATTAATGCTCAAAATTATCATTAATTGGCCAGTATCTAATGTAAACTAATGAATATTCATAACTAGATTAGAATTTTTGATAGGGAGATGGAACACACTATAAAATCATTCTTTGACTCATAATTCTCAAATAGTTCCCTATATTGTTTACTTCATACACAAATCCAAAATGTTTTAGCTAGACTTTAGAACTCTTATAGCAATTCACAGCCTAAATGTTTCAAAATCTCAAAATTACACAGCTTAGTCCAATCAGCAAAGTTAATCAACTATAAATTCGAATTTATACAGTTTATTTACCAAACAAACGTTTCATGAATCATACAAATGAAACAGAATAAAAAAACTTATACAAAACTCTACTCCATTCATCAATTCCCCTCCAGCATGACATCACAATTCATAGGAGATTGAGAGATAATACCTGGAATGGGACAAAATAGGCAGAGAAAACGAGTTAATAACAGCAATCGACAACAGCAATGCAATTCCAGTCACAAAGTAGCAATCCAGTCCAAACAAGAGTGATTTGAAACCAAATATAACCTCCAAACCCAAACAAATTCAATAGGAATCCAGCGGCAGTACAATCATTCCCCAAAATTCATAGCAGAATTCAGTAATTCATTAACAGTAGGTTGATCACCAATGAAACAGTAAAAAAATTTTAGTTTTTAGAGATCTTTTATCTGTTTTTGGATTTTTTGGAAGACATTTAGATCTAGAAAAGGGAATTTCAAATCTGGAATTGGACCAGTATTTTTTGGAAGTTTTCTAGGGTTCAAAAGCTTATAGGGTTCAAAAAGTCTCTAGGATTTTAAAAATTTGATTCAAAAATCTGGGAAAAGTTTTTAGGATTCAAAAATCTAGCTGAAAAGTCTGGAAAAGTCCTTAGGATTCTAAAATCTGGAAAAAGTCTCTTATTCATCAGATTTATTGCCTATTTATAGAGTTAAAATGAGAGGGAATTTCAGATTTCAATTATTTACTTGTTAATCCTCTAATTTCTAGCTTGTTGCACAAGTAAGTGTAAATATTTGTTTAAAATGTACACTATAGCCCCTTCTAGAATATTCTAGCTAATTCTACCATATTTTAATCCTTTGTAATACCTATTATGCCCTCACTTGCATAGGAAAACCACTAATTCTACCTTTTTAAGGCCCATAATACCCTTAATCCTCTATATTTATTACAGTTATACCATTTTTATTTCCCAATCTACCCCTAGTTCAATTTAAGAATTACTAAACTACCCATTATATGCCCTTATTGCCCCTGAAACTAAATTAAAATTACTAAAATAACCTACTGCAATTTTAATTCCTTTGAATTACTTAACTGCCGAATTAACCTAAAATTAATCAAAAATCCTATAAACTAATTAACTACTAATCACAGCTATAACCAATCTCACTAAGCCTTATTATCAAACAAATAAAACATTAAAACAAAATTTACTAGATCACTTATACAGAATTAGAAGAAAATAGAATAGTCACAAAACAGATTTAAAAATTAATCAACAGAATTTAAAACTAAATAAAAGCAGACTAATAACCAGCTAATGAAATCAATTCGATAATCAGAACCGAAAAACTTCTAGGCACTGGTCAACAAATATCAATAGTTAATTCCGAAAATTATCAAAGGATATTAAATTCCTAGGATTAATGCACTTATTAAGATTTTATTTTATTCTTTTGGTTTCAGAATAATAGCAATTTTATCGAACAAAAGAAATCAAAATGTAGGTATATTGTATCACCCTTTCGAAAGTCAAAGACAAAAGAACATTCAGGCATAAACAAAAACTCAAAACAAGATCGAGAAGGAAAGAATATAAACTTAGCTTTCTTTTTAATTTGTTTCCTTCATGTTTCTTTTGAATAATCCGTGTATTTGGGAGGCTTTTTTTATAACTTTCTTGAAGTTTCGTCACTGTCGATATATTCTTGCTCATTCGAGAGTCCTTTCTGGTGACTTCTAAGGTTTGAAACCTTTTGTCACAATGTTGAGGCTATTAGGAAGGTGGGAGGGTGTGAGTTTTGGGAGGTTTAGTGTGGCGGCGGCGCCGTGGGTGGTGGTGGCGGCGCTAGGATTTTGATGTTTTGGAGCTTTTGGCTGGTCTTTGAAGAAAAATAGTGTTGGGTCTGGGGTGAGGAGATGAAGAGGAGTCGTTTGGTGTTGGTTTGACCGGAACAGATGGTATGCCACCACCGTGGGCGAATTCCGGCTGGTGGCGGCGCGATGGGAGGCGGTGGTGGTATTTCTGACGTTACACACAAGGGAAGAGAAGGGTTTGATCTAAATCTAGGTTTAATGTGTATGTGTAAAAAAGTTTATTTAAAATATCACATCCATTATTGGCCGTTGGATCAAAGTATTTTAGGGGTTGAGATCATAGAACCTCGAACGACGCCGTTTTAATGTCCTTAAAGCTGGACCGGGTTTGGGCATTACTAGGCTTGGGTTGCTGATGGGTATAAGGGTATTTGGGCCTGGGCATTTGGATTCACTTGCCCAGATGTCCATTTTGTTCTTCTTTACTTATTCTTTTCATTCCTTCTATTTTAATTCTATTGTTTATTTTATTTTTGTATTTTGTACTTTGTATATTTTTATATTTTGTAAAAATTAAGAAAAAAACCCTAATTAAAGTAATTAAATCCTAATTAAACTATTTAATTCTAAAAATCGATTGTCAATTAAAAAATACCAAAGAACTATATATTTATTTTTAATTTTCTTTTAAATTGTTCTAATATGAATTAATACCTACTTAATACTAAATTGAGCAATAAATTCCTAAATGCATATTATTATATTTTTGTATTTTCCCATGCACAAATAACATGTAGACAATTAACACAAAAATCTACAGATATTGTAAAAATAAGAGAAAAATGGTTTTGTTTGAATTTTATGGGAATAAACTCATATGTAGGGTAAGAATCATGTGCTCATAGGGACCATTAGTGACTATGTCCCAAAGTTCATAGTCTTCTCCTATTATGTGATCTCTCATCCTATTTTTCCACCAAGAGTAGTAGTGGCCATTAAAGAGTGGAGGCCTATTAGTGGATTACCCTTCACAGTTTTCAGGTGGTGCACTCATCTTGATATTTTCCTAAGGTGTTAGCCTCTTTAAGGATAACCTTCCCTGATACCAATTGATGTTCTAAAGGTCAATACCACACAAGAGGGAGGTGATTTGTGTGGTACCCAATTTTTGATTAAACTGCTTCTGGAAGGACCTGGTTCTTCAAGGTGTACAAATGACTGCTGTTTGCGGAATTAAAAGTGCATAAAATAAATAACACTGATATTTTTACATGGAAAATACCTGGCTCAAAAGGTGAAAAAACATGAACTACTACTCAGTAGGACTTTCCCAAACTTCCACTAAAATCACTGAGCCAAAATTACATTTACAAAAACTCTTTTGTAAACCTAAGGATTAACCATAATCCTATTATGGCAACCAGCCTCTAACTGCTGCAACAACTTCAAGTTAACTCTAACTTGAATACTCAAATTACCTATTACAATTGCTTCTATAAAAGCTAAAATTTACAATATAAAACACCTATTACAATTGAACTAGAAATAAAAAAAGACACATAAAACTCTTTATGGTGCTGGTTCTTCAATTTCGTTCATGTAGCTTCTGGTTTGCACACTTGAATCACACATGAATTTCTTGCAAAAAGCCTTGTTATTTTGCTCCCAATTCACGTTTAACTTCAATATTTTTGTGCAACAATTTAATGTGAGAACATCCTACAATTTATAGAGTTAGTAGATGAAGAAATAACTAGAGTTCTGATGTAACTCTTCCTTGGTGGAAGAGTTCTAGTTGATTTCAACTTCTAACTCCTTCCCTATCTTGAATAGTGTTCTCTTTGATTAAGGAGTCCTTCTCCTTATCAATTATGCAACCTTTTTGATTAGGATATATTAAATAGACCAAGCTAAGCTTATCTCCTTCACATGAAACCCGCACACCTGAATCTGCCCATTTTTGTGCACCTGAGGGATGGACCACTAGTTGGACCTGGTTCATCATGAGTTCCTTTGTCAGTCTTCAAAACTAACCTTTACTTCGACCAACAACGATGATCCGTGCCATTCCGAAAGAAAAATTGACTGCTCAGAAAGCAAGAGTACATTCAAAAGGGGAAGATGTCAAGCCAGTGGTGATATTAGGGAAGAATCCATCTGCCGCTACAAGGAAATCAGAACCAGCCAAATTGGTAATATCGAGAGCATCATCTGCACCCGTAGTTATTGTGAAGGGAGTCTGTATAGAACCAGTCATCATAAAGCCGGTAGTACAATTGCCAGTGATTGATAGCAAGGTCGTGCCTTGGAAGTATGAAAATGCAGTAGTGATGTACAAAGGAAAGCAAGTGGAGGAGGATAGTTGTGAGGCGCAGGGACTAACTCGATCGGGACAGTGTTTTGCTCCCGGGGAGTTAAAAAGGTCGTCCAACCCAGCAGTGACAAAGAAACCTGTGTCAGAAGAAGAGGTGGAGGAATTCCTGAAAAATGGAAAGTGCAGGATTATTCCGTTGTCGAACAACTGAAGAAAACACCGGCCCAGATCTCGTTGTTATCACTATTGATCCATTCAGACGAGCATCTTCAGGCCCTAATGAAGATACTAAATGAAACTCATATGCCCAATGAAATTTCAGTGAATCACCTTGAAACAATTGCCAACCAAATTTTTGAGGTAAACAGGGTGACGTTCTCTGACGATGATCTGCCAGTGGAGGGAACAAAGCATAATAAAGCTATTTACTTGACTGTCAAATGTGAAGATTCGGTGATTAATCGGGCGTTGGTGGATAACGGGTCAAGTGCCAATATCTGCCCATTATCCACACTAAACCAGTTGAAGATTGATCATGATAGAATCCACAAGAATAACATTTGCATCCGAGGATTTGACGGAAGTGAAACAAACACCAGTGGGAATATCATACTCGAGTTGAACATCGGCCTGGTCGACTTTACTATAGAGTTCCAAGTATTGGATGACAGGGATCTTATAACCTTTTGCTGGGGCGACCGTGGATCCATGCGGCCAAAGAAGTGCCATCCACATTGCATCAGATGGTCAAATTTGAATGGGACAGGCAAGATGTCATGCTACATGGGCAAGACACTGCGTGCACTATGGGAGGCGCCATTGTGCCATTCATAGAAACCGACGATGACAAAGGTCCCTGGGTTTACCAGATTTTTGATGCAATCTAAGCAAACAAGATTCCCGAGGCTGAAAGAATTACACACCTAAAGATAGCTTCTGCAACCGTCATGATAGTTTCAGAGATGCTGAGTAATGGGTTCGTGCTAGGGAAAGGTCTGGGGGATGAGCTTCAGGGTATTGTTCAACCTGTCTCATTGCCCAAGAATTTAGACACTTTCGGATTGGGATTCAAGCCAAATGCAGTAGATGTAAAGCAAGCTCGGAAAATGAAGAAGAGAGTTTGGGTTCTTCCCAAACCAGTTTCGCGTCTCTCTAGATCCTTTGTCAGAGCAGGTGTCAAAAGGTCGTCAGTCCCAAAAATCCCGGACCGTTGATTGGGTCAGATGGAGATCTGGATCAGGGTTTTGAAAGGTTGTTTGCCGATGTCAACATGGTAGAAGTTGGAGAGGGTTCCAGTAGAGCATATATACAGTTTGTGGGGCCTAGGGCCAATATCAGCAATTGGACGACTACTCCTCTTCATACCCGGAGGGAGTCTTGGTAGTAGGCTCTAGATTTTCTTTTTTGTTACCTGGATTATTCCAGAGTTGTAATCCAGTTTTGGTTTTATTTGTATTCAGTAAAAGAGTGAAACTCGTGTTATCCCGCATTTTAATAAAAACTGAAAGTTTCCTTTTCTTATTTTGTTTTAACTTTGTTTCTTCTTTTTCTTTCTGAACAATTTTCTTTTTATTGATTTCGATGACATGGCATGCACAACGAATCTTCAACCTATTCTAAATAATCAATCTGATTCCGAATTAATTGCACAAGAGGTCGATTATGATGATGAATCAGAATACGAGGAAGATGATGCCTTTGAAAAGATAAACAAAGTATTAAGTCAGTTCGAAAAAAATCTAAGCCTAATTTGAATGACACTAAAGCCGTCAATTTATGGGATGTAGACAATGTTAGGGAAACCAAAATTAGCATCCACATTGAGCTGAACATCAAGGAGGAACTAATCAAAGAACTCATTGAATTCAAAGATGTTTTTGCATGGTCGTATGATGACATGCCAGGTTTAAGCACAGATCTAGTGGTTCACAAATTGCCCATTGAACCGGCATACCCTCCCGTCAAACAGAAATTGAGGAAGTTCAAGACAGACATGAGTGTAAAGATTAAAGAAGAAGTAACCAAGCATGCTGCATGCAAAGGTTATTCGGGTCACTCGATATCCTAGTTGGTTGGCCAACATGGTACCAGTGCCGAAGAAAGATGGGAAGACCAGGGTATGCGTTGATTACTGTAATCTGAACAAGGCAAGCCCATAG
>JASVEL010003237.1:0-24434 GCA_032618575.1 Nicotiana noctiflora
TATCTATTGCTATTCGTGGTCTTCAGGAGACTTTGGCCCAGATATTATCGGTGTGTTCCGTATTGGCTCAGGTAGTATCAGCTACCGCTACTGCAGCGACATCCTAGACAGGGGGTGGTCAGCAGACCCCTACTGCTCGCACACCTGAGCAGGTGGTTCAGGGACTTCAGACGCCGGAGGCGGTCCCCGCTCAGGTGGTTGCACCAGTTATTCCTCCAGCTGCACCAGCTCCAGAGCATATGGTCCAGGTTATGATCGACGACGAGCAGTGTCATCTAGAGAGGTTTGGTAGACTCCAGCCACCCCATTTCAGTGGCGCTGAGGGCGAGCATGCCCAGGGTTTCTTAGATAAGTGCCAGAGGATGCTATGTACAGCTGGTATTCTTGAGTCCAGCGGAGTTTCATTCTCTACTTTTCAGTTACTGGTCCAGCGTTCGATTGGTGGGAGGAATTTGAGAGGCGTAGGCCTGCGGGAGCAACACCTCTCACCTGGCAGCAGTTTTCTACTCTCTTCCTAGAGAAGTATGTACCTTAGTCCCGTCGTGAGAAGCTTCGTTGCCAGTTTGAGTGGTTGGTTCAGGGCGACATGTCAGTGACCCAGTATGAGCTGAGATTCACACAGTTGGCTAGGCATGCCACATCTTTTGAGCAGGTTATGGATATGGCACGCTCCATTGAGGCGGATCGTCGCTGAGAGAGGGAGGAGCGGGAGGCCAAGAGGCCTCGTGGTTCTGGTAGCTTCAGTGGTGCTCCATATAGAGGGCACTTTCAGCAGGGCAGAGGTCGCTCATCTAGACCTTGTTATTAAGGTCGCCTTGAGCAGAGCAGAGCTTCTTCTGGTCGTGGTTGACAGGGTTTCCAGTAGGGCCAATTTTCACTTAGTTCCCTCCCAAACCAGAGTGCAGTACCTACTTCTTCACCCCGGGGTTCTTCTGCGGCGAGGGGTTCCCTTCAGTCCCCTTTTCCAGCACCAGGTAACTGTTTTGAGTGTGGTGAGTTTGGCCACATGAGGAGGCAGTTCCCTCGACTTCGTAGGGTCAGGGCTCAGCAAATGGATCAGCCCTCCTCTTCAGCACCATCACAAGCTAGTAGAGGTGGACGTCACTCTTCTCATAGTCACCCCAGGGGCGAGGAGAGACCCAGTGGAGGCCAGGCACGATTCTATGCACTCCCTGACAGGCATGATGCAGTTGCCTCTGATGTAGTGATTACAGGTATCATTTCTGTCTGTCACAGAGATGCCTCTGTCCTATTTGATCCAGGGTCCACATATTCGTACGTGTCTTCTTATTTTGCACATCATTTGGGTGCGACCCGTGGTAGTCTTGATTTACCTTGTAATGTATCCACCCCCATGGGTGATACGATTGTTATGGATCATGTCTATAGATCCTGTGTTATTTCTATTGGGGGTCTGGAGACCCAGGCGGACTTGTTATTGTTAGGGATGGTGGACTTTGATGTGATATTGGGTATGGACTGGTTGTCTCTATACCATGTTATAATGGACTGTCATGCTAAGACAGTTACGTTGGCAACCCTGGTATTTCTCAGATTGAGTGGCGGGGTTCGACTGATTTCGTCCCTAGCCGTGTCATTTCATTTTTAAAGGCTCAGAGAATGGTTGCAAAGGGGTGTTTGTCATATCTATAATTTGTGAGAGATGTGGGACCTGAGTCTCCTAGCATTGATTCTGTACATGTTGTGAGGAACTTTCCAGATGTGTTCCCCTCAGACCTTCCGGGCATGCCACCGGACATGGATATTGATTTTGGCATTGACTTGGTGCCGGGCACTCAGCCCATTTCCATTCCTCCTTATCCGATGGCACCAGCTGAGTTGAAGGAATTGAAAGAACAACTTCAGGAGCTTCTGGATAAGGGATTCATTTGCCCTAGTGTGTCCCCGTAGGGTGCACCGGTGTTATTTGTTAAGAAGAAAGATGGTTCCATGCGGATGTGTACTGATTATAGATAGTTGAGCAAGGTAACAGTGAAGAACAAGTACCCTCTACCACGCATTGATGATTTGTTTGATCATTACAGGGGGCGAGAGTGTTTTCTAAGACTGATCTTTGTTCAGGCTATCATCAACTGAAGATCAGGGACTCTGATATTATGAATACTACATTCAGGACCAGATATGGCCACTATGAGTTCCTTGTGATGTCTTTTGGGCTGACCAACGTCCCAGCAGCGTTCATGCATCTGATGAACAGTGTGTTCAGTCCCTATTTGGATTCATTTGTGATTGTGTTCATTGACGACATTCTAGTCTACTCCCGTAGTCAGGAGGAGCATGCTCAACATTTGAGCATTGTGTTGCAGAGATTGAGGGAGGAGAAGCTGTATGCTAAATTCTCCAAGTGCAAGTTTTGGCTCGAGTCAGTAGCATTTCTGGGTCATGTGGTGTCTCGTGATGGTATTCAGGTTGATTCGAAGAAGATAGAGGTGGTGCAGAGTTGGCCTAGACCGTCCTCAGCTACAGAGATTAGGAGCTTTCTTGGCTTGGCGGGATATTATCGCCGGTTTGTTCAGGGATTCTCATCCATTGCTTCTTCTTTGACTAAATTGACTCAGTAGGGTGCACCATTCGTGTGGTCGGATGAGTGCGAGGAGAGCTTTCAGAAGCTCAAGACAGCTTTGACCACAGCTCAAGTATTAGTGTTGCCATCAGCTTCAGGTTCATATATGGTATATTGTGATGCCTCGAGAGTGAGGATAGGTTGTGTATTGATCCAGGAAGGTAAGGTGATTGCTTATGCTTCTCGGCAGTTGAAGCCACATGAGAAGAACTACGCTGTTCATGATTTGGAGCTAGCTGCCATAGTTCATGCCTTGAAGATTTGGAGGCACTATTTGTATGACGTGTCCTGTGAGGTGTCTACCGATCATCGTAGCCTCCAGCACTTGTTCAAACAGAAGGATCTTAATTTGAGGCAGCGGAGATGGCTTGAGTTGCTCAAGGATTATGACATTACTATTTTATATCATCCAGGGAAGGCCAATGTAGTGACCGATGCTTTAAGCCGGAAGGCGGTCAGTATGGGGAGCTTGGCATATATTCCAGCCGAGGAGAGACCATTTGCTTATGATGTTCAGACGCTAGCCAATCGGCTAGTGAGGTTAGACATTTCAGAGCCCAACAGGGTGTTGGCTTGTGTTGTATCTCGGTCTTCTATATATGACCGTATTTGTGAGCGCCAATATGATGATCCACACTTGGTTGTCCTTAAGGACAGAGTTCAGCATGATGATGCTAGAGATGTCACCGTTGATAGCGACAGTGTATTAAGGATGCAGGGTCGGATATGTGTGTCCAATGTTTATGGCCTTCGTGAGTTGATATTGGAGGAGGGCCATAGCTCGCGGTATTCTATCCATCCAGGAGCCGCGAAGATGTTCCAAGACTTGAAACAGTATTATTGGTGGAGAAAGATGAAGATGGACATTGTTAGGTATGTAGCACGATGCCTCAACTGTCAGCAGGTTAAGTACGAGCATGAGAAGCCCGATGGTGTATTTCAGCGCATTGATATTCCTGAGTGGAAATGGGAAAGGATCACTATGGAATTTATTACTGGACTCCCTCGGACAGCGAGGAAGTTTGATTCTGTTTGGGTGATTATGGATAGGTTGACCAAGTCAGCTCACTTCATTCCTGTGTGTACTACGTACTCCTCGGAGCGATTAGCTAAGATATTCATTCGGGAGATCGTTAGATTGCATGGAGTCCCAGTTTTCTATTATATCAGACAGAGGTACTCAGTTTACCTCACAGTTCTGGAGGACATTTCAGCAGGAGTTGGGCTCCCAGGTTGAGTTGAGTACTGCATTCCATCCTCAGACGGACGGACAGTCCGAGCGTACCATTCAAATATTGGAGGATATGTTGAGAGCTTGTGTTATTGACTTTGGTGGTTTGTAGGCTGATTACTTGCCTCTTGCAAAGTTTTCCTATAACAACAGCTACCAATCCAGTATTCAGATGGCACCGTATGAGGCTTTATATGGGAGACGGTGTAGATCTCCAGTTGGTTGGTTTGAGCCCGGTGAGGCAAGGTTATTGGGCACAGAGTTAGTCCAGGATGCATTGGATAGAGTGAAGGTTATTCAGGAGAGACTTCGCACAGCTCAGTCGCGCCAGAAGAGTTATGCGGACCAGAAGGTTTGGGATGTGTCTTATTCTGTGGGTGAGAAAGTCTTACTGAAGGTTTCGCCGATGAAAGGCGTTATGAGATTTGGGAAGAAAGGAAAGCTCAGTCCGATATTTATTGGCCCTTTCGAGATCCTTGGGAAGATTGGAGAGGCGGCGTATATCCTTGCTTTGCCACCCAGTCTATCAAGAGTTCATCCAGTGTTTCACGTGTCCATGCTCCGGAAGTATGTTAGTGACCCATCGCATGTGTTGGACTTTAGCACTGTCCAGCTTGATGATGACTTGACCTATGATGTGGAGCCTATAGCTATATTGGGTCGTCATGTGAGAAGATTGAGGTCCAAGGACATTGCATCAGTTAAGGTTCAGTGGATAGGTCAACCTGTGGAGGAGGCCACTTAGGAGATGCGGAGCAGATATCCTCACTTGTTTGAGTCTTCAGGCATGTTTCTTGACCCGCTCGAGGACGAGCGTTTGCTTAAGTGGGGGAGAATGTGACGACCCGGCCCGTCGTCACGGGAATTACCACCCCGTTACCTTGCATTTATATGTTTATTGCTTTTATATCAGTGTTAGAGTCTATCGGGTGAGTTAGGAGTGATTCGGGTTGAAAATGAGGCAAATAACCTTTTTGAAGGAAGCTTGAATATGAAAAGTCAACCTGGAGTTGACTATTTAGTTAGAGTGCTCGACATCGGGTTCTGGTGATTTGGTTAGTTCCGGGAGGTGATTTGTGACTTAGGGGAGAGATCGGAATTGAATTTGGAGGTCTGGTGTAGAAATAGGTTTGAATTGGCTAAGGTTGAATTTTGGCAAAATCCGATCGGTAGGTGAGATTTTGATCCGGGGGTCGGAATGGAATTCCGACAATTTTTGTAGCTTTGTTATATGATTTTAGATATGTCTGCAAACTTTCAGGTCATTCGGATGTCGTTTGGTCGGGTTTTTGATTGAATGTTAGTTTCGGAAGTTTGAGCTGAATCCTAGGCTTGAATCTGCTATAACTCGATGATTTCTGTGTTTAAGGACGTGTTTTTATGATCGGAACAAGTTCGTATGGTGATTTACAGTATAATCGTATTTTTGGTTGAGGTCCCGGGGGCCTCGGGTTATTTTCGAAAGGCGAAGCGAGGATTTTTGGAGTTGCAGCAGGTCTGGAATACCTGACTGCTGCTGTTTTCGCTCCTGCAGAAATAGGGGCGCAGAGGCGAGTCCGCAGAAGCGGACTGTGGTGCACAGAAGCTCTTGGAGGCTGGAAGCGAGAGTTTCGTAGAAGCGGAACTCTATTCGCTGAGGCGGCATCGCGGAAGCGGAAGCGGGTCGCAGAAGCGGATGTGGGCTTGTCCAGGGAATTCCGCAGAAGCGGATTGTTGAGCGCGAGAGCGGGACCGCTGGTGCAGACCTTGTGCGCGGAAGCGGGATCAGGAATTTTTAAAATAAACCGCAGAAGTGGTTGAAAGGTCGCGGAAGCGGACGCGTAGAGGCGGTCCAAAGACCGCAGAAGCGGAAATCGCAGAAGGATTAAAAATATCAGAAGTTAAAATTTTAGAACAATCGAAAACATTTAGGGCTCGGACTTAAGAGATGACTTGGGCGATTTTGAAGGGAAATTCAAGGAGATTCTTCAGGTAATAAACTATGGACTCAAATTATGGTTTTGTATTGATAAATTATGTAATTAACACCTGAAATTGGAGGAATTAGGGGTGTATTGTAGAGGTTTTCACCCTAGGCTTGGGTTATAGAAAATCAATGACTTGAATGGGCAAATGGAGTCCGATTTTGGTAAATTTTATATGCTTAGACTCGTGTTGAGACGAGGGTTCCGAATATGTGACTTTCATAATTTTTCGATAAGCATACCGAAATTCGGGTTTTGGCAACTTTGTAGTTTTTGGTGTAAATTGAATTGTTTTGACTGGGTATCATCCTATTGGCCTAATTTGATGTATTTCCACTATATTTGATTAGATTCTACGCCTTCGGAGCTTGATTCTCATGGCAAGGGCATCGCGGACTAGTCGTCGAGCCGTATTGAGGTTAGTAATGGATGTGGGTGATGACGAGCGGGTTCGAAACCCCGGTATACCACTTTGTGACGCTGTATAGCGGCAAGACACGTACTCTCTTGTGAGTGAGGGGTCGATTTTGATTGGGGACTATGGCTTAGTCCAACCTGATGATATTATATTGTGATATTGGCTATTCTTGAGCCGGTGAACCTCCTTGTCGGATGGTTGTGTACTTTTATGGGCTATGAGCCAATTATTGAGATCCTGCGAGGATCGTTATCATTTTTTCTGTGATATTGACATGCTAGTGTTACTACCAGTCCGGAGCTATTACTGTTATTATGATTTTCCAATCTCTGGAACTTTGACATACTGTTTTCAACTGAAAAATGATAAAAGAGTTTTCAAAACTACTTTTGAGCCTACGAGGCTGCATTTGCATATTAGCTTACTGGTAGTGGATCAGGCTGCGTGCCGCAGCGTATTCATGATATTGTGCTTGGGCTGTAGGAGCCCCTCCGGAGTATGAACCCCCACAGTGAGCACGGGTACCCAAATTGGATCGGGCTATACGTTGTAGCGGTCATTTCATGCATTGCATTACATTTAGCTACATCTGATAGATGTTATACTATTTTCTTGATACTTGTTGGTACAGTTATTGTTGATATTGAGACTGTTATAGGGTATTTGATTATAGCTTTACATAGTGCTATATTATGATTTCTTATCTACGCTGTCTTAGCCCTGTTCATTACCACTGAGTCTGGAAGTACTCACTTTACTCCCTGCACCTTGTGTGCAGATCCAGGTACGTCTCAGCAGACCTGATCCGGTAGCTTTTCAGAGGCATTTTTGCGGGATAGACAAGGTAGATGCAGCGTCCGCGGGACCTGACTCCCTTTCCAGCTGTCTTTTCATTTCATATTGCTATTTCTTCCCGCACTGAGTATCGTTATAAATACTATTGCACTTATTTTCTCTTTAGAGGCTCTTGACTCTTGACCCCTCGGTCTTTGGGGAGTTGTTACTGTTTGGGACTTGTTCCCCGTGTTGGTATTTCTATCACTATTGACTTCTTTCTGTTATGCCTAAATTGGATAAAGTGAGCACATAGCTCCGCGAATGTTGTTAATTGGTCGGGCTGGCCTAGCAGTGTGCTGGGCACCATCACGACCGGGTTTGGGGTCGTGACAACTTTCTTGCCCACTAAAAATGATACAATGGTCTCTTCTTATTTAATATGGCACAAATGGATGAGGGCATGATTTTATGATTGGAACAAGTTTGTATGATGTTTTAGAATGAGTTTGTATTTTTGGTTGAGGTCCCGGGGGCCTTGAAATAGTTTCGGAAGGATTAAACGGGAAATTTCATGTGTTGCATCAGGTCTGTGGGTTCTGTCTTCTGGTATTTTTGCTTCTACGGAATGTGGACCGCAGAGGTTAGTTCGCAGAAGCGGCAGTGGGAGAGCAGGTGCGAGAATTGGGTGGCTCAACTGGGTCCGCAGAAGCAGACATTAGTTCGTATAGGCGAGCCCGCAGAAGCGGGAACTCGCCTGTCACGCCTCCCTTTTTACTACCCCACATAAGCATAAATATAAATATGCTCGTAGGGTATACCCCGACGCTCAAATATCCGAAACGGATAAAATATCGTAAGAGAAGGAGTTTTTCCAATTAAAGGACAATCGGTTCGGGATTTATTGAGATTAATCAGAGTCGCCACTTGGGAATGATAATGGTGTCCCAAGTCACCGGTTAATCCCGAATCCGAGGAATTTTGACTCTTAAAAATGTCTGCGAAGCAAAGATCCGGATAAGGAACTCTGTTAACCCGGGAGAAGGTGTTAGGCATTCTCGGATTCCGTGGTTTTAGCACGGTCGCTCAATTGTCGTTCCCGACTCTTGTTTGACTCAATTATAGATTTTAAACAACATATAATGCTTTTTACATTAGGTATTATTTTAAAGAATTTGCGGCATCGCGAAAACACGCCTCGAGTCATACCGCAACCAAGTACGCCTATGACTTTCGGTGTATTTCAGCTTTGCCGAGATTTGGATTTGAGTCGCACCAAGTGCACACTCGTTCAATGGAAAGTACATTAACATCGTGCCCTAAATAACGTCTATCGGCTTTTAACTTTTGGGAGAGGCTATGGAATTTGCTATTAGCCTCTCCGGTTCTATTATGTTATCTTATTACTAAATGGGGGCCCCGGTGTTTGTTATTCGGGTGAGGCTCATCCCAATTTTCATTAAAGGATTCAATACTAGTATTTGGCTATGTTTTCTACATTTGTTTTTTCCTTAATCGATTTCTAATATTTAAACATTCCAGGCCCGTAATTTTGTTATTCAATGGGGCCTGGATTTCCAGAATAAGGATTTACTACATTAAAAACAGGTCCGGGTTCTTAAAGAACCAGACCTGATTCGGGCATTCTATCGCCAGCCCAGTTGGCATTATACAGAGATTCAGGCCCATAACACGCCTTGGGCCCAAACTAAATAAAATTGGAAACAATTAAAGCAGCAGAACAAAGATACACATTTGAAATAGAAAGCACTTTTATTTATTCAGTGAAGGAAATCAATATCATACATTAGCTACAAATTAATTATTTATTACCATAAATCAGAACTTACAAACTACTTCTTCCTCTTACACTAGCGTTTTGAAGTTAATACCAGTTAATACCTAATTTGAGAAAGCGACGGATTACATAATGGACTTAAAGAATGATTAAACTAATTAACTATGGATCCGAATTAACCGATTAACTACTCACGAATATATACATTACCAGTTTCGTTATGTACTAGGCAGTTTTACATTACAAAGATGGTTCTAATTAAATTGTATCAATATCCGTAAATAAATAACTCAGAGACCTATTTATAATTATGCTACTGATTTCAATATGGCTTGTTTTATCACCAGATTATTAACCTAAAACATGATTAAAGCACTATCTGGTCTAACATTTCCTATTTTTAAGCTTATCTATGTGTAAATGACATTTGATATGTGATTAAGACTTATGAATCTATTGTGAGTAAGTAACCAACCGGTTTTTTGAAATTATTATTAACTAACCCATGTTTTAAGATCTATTACCTAATTAAGCTATGTGATACACTATTGCTACTATACTACTAGTTATTACAATGTTTTTGTTTTTCGTTTTTAGCTACTACAGAATACTTCAATAGATAAATTACAAATCTAAACTAACAACACTAAACATAAACTACAGGACAGCAAATAATCGGATCCAGATCTTCATTTTTTATTTCAACAATTCACCATTAGAGCTTCAAGTGAAAGAGATATGTACCTGGTTTTGAAAGGAATGGGAAATGGCAAATCAACAAGGCGGTGAAAATACAGCAACAACAACAGTAACAACCAGCAGTAGCTTCAACACCTCAATTCCGAAAATCCCAGCAATACGGAGAAAAACAAAAACAAACAAGTAAAAAATAGAAAAGAAAAATATTTTCCAGATTTTCTCTTTGTTTTGGCTTTCTAGCTTTGAACTCTTTTCACTTCTCAAAAGAAACTCTAAAAAATTGCATTTTTTTCCGTGTATACTTCTGTATCCAGAGTGTATATCGAGTGTATACTACAGCAGGGAATTTTTTTTATTTTTTCTTCTCTTCCGATTTTTCCTCTCGATTTTTCCCCCTTTTTTTCATAAATCCTCTCTTCTATATATAGGCAAGAATTTTGAAAATTTTCAGATTTTTTATTAAAAAGAAAATATTTTTTTAATTTAAAGAAAACCCACTAATCCATGTTTTCCTCTCCTTGTTTTCTTCCTTGATTTCCTTGCCCCCACTACTTTATGTCATGTAATTATGATTATTTTTTGCTAAAAAAATCTGAAATTTTCTTCTTGGGCCAAGGAGTTTTGGGTTGGGTAAGGGTTCTTAGGATTGGGCTTGTAACATGATTTGCAAGATGGCCCAATCCAAATTTTTTCCAATTTGTTCTTCTCCATTATTCAACTTCCTAATTAATAAAGCCCAAAATACTAAGATTAATTTATAAAAACTAAAATTATCTTGAAATACTAATCTCATAATAATAATTGTCACCTAATTTTAAATGGTAATTAAAATACAATCACACAATTTGGACATTAAAGGCTAAAATGCAAAAGATGCCTATTTTTTGTGATTTTCATTTTTGTAAGATAAAATTAATTACTCCTAATTGTAGAATTAAATCCTAAATGCAAATGCGATATATATATATATATATATATATATATATATATATATATATATATATATATATATATATATATATATATATATATATATATATATATATATATATATATATATATATATATATATATATATATATATATTGTCATTATTTTTAAAAATGACACTAAATTCACAACAATTGCAAACAACACAAAACTCTTTTATTTTAAATTTTTGGGAGTAATTCTCATATAGGGCAAAAATCACGTGCTCACAGCTGCCCCTCTTTGCGCGTAAACACGAAGAGTGGAGGTTTTTAGGCTCGATGAATGGATGCCAATGAGCGATTTTTGCCCGTTTGAGCACTCCGTGAGAAGCATTTTTTTTTTAAAATTTTGACCGAACCTTTGCTTCAAGAGGTTTCCTACATATCCATGGCTAAAAGGGAATCAGGTCAATGTAGTTCGGAAAATTTTGGTAGCTGGGACTACCAATGAAACTGCGATTTTTTGTTGTTACTGTTGCTGCTGTTGCGGTTACTGCTTGCTGACCTCCTTATTACACGGGGGGGGGGGAATGTAAAATGAAAAAGTTATTCTAAGCTATGATTCTACAATTACAATTATTCCTATCCTAGCTTTTGTTTGCTTCTCCTTGTCTCTTTTTTCTTTGATTTTTTGAGATGCCGACTCTCTTTTTTTGTTGATTTTCTTTCTTGTTTTCCTCTTCTTTTTTTTTTGATTTTCAATGGTACTTCTTGCTCTCGAGCTGAACCTTCTCAAAACAAAACAACAAACTCTTTTTTTTCTTTTTCTGCCCCACTGTGGGCTTTTAGCTATATAAACCATGATGTGCAGGAAATATATTCCCGTATTCGAAGGTGGGCACCTAATAGAAATTAAACGTGCAATGCGATGCGGAAAAGTATTCCCGTATTCGAAGGTGGGCACCTAACGGAAATTAAACGTGCAATGCGATGCGGAAAAGTATTCCCGTATTCGAAGGTGGGCACCTAACGGAATTTAAACGTGCAATGCGATGCAGAGAAAAGTATTCCCGTATTCGAAGGTGGGCACCTAACGGAAATTAAACGTGCAATGCGATGCACAGAAAAGTATTCCCGTATTCGAAGGTGGGCACCTAACGGAAATTAAACGTGCAATGCGATGATGCAAAAAAATATTCCCGTATTCGAAGGTGGGCACCTAACGGAAATTAAACGTGCAATGCGATGCGGAAAAGTATTCCCGTATTCGAAGGTGGGCACCTAACGGAAATTAAACGTGCAATGCGATGCAGAAAAATATTCCTGTATTCGAAGGTGGGCACCTAACGGAAATTAAACGTGCAATGCGATATAGAAAAATATTCCCGTATTCGAAGGTGGGCACCTAACAGAAATTAAACGTGCAATGCGATGCAAAAAGTATTCCCGTATTCGAAGGTGGGCACCTAACAGAAATTAAACGTGCAATGCGATGCAGAAAAGTATTCCCGTATTCGAAGGTGGGCACCTAACGGAATTTAAACGTGCAATGCGATGCAGAAAAATATTCCCGTATTCGAAGGTGGGCACCTAACAGAATTTAAACGTGCAATGCGATGCAAAAAAATATTCCTGTATTCGAAGGTGGGCACCTAACAGAAATTAAACGTGTAATGCGATGCGCAAAAAAAATATTCCCGTATTCGAAGGTGGGCACCTAACGGAAATTAAACGTGCAATGCGATGCAAAAAAATATTCCCGTATTCGAAGGTAGGCACCTAACAGAAATTAAACGTGCAATGCGATGCAGAAAAATATTCCCGCAGCCTGAAGACTGGGGAGTGGATTTTAAAAGATGTTACCTTCCTCTTTTTGGTATTTTCTTTTACCAATTATCTCTTGCTCGTGAATTTCTCCACTTATTGGCGAACTTCTCTTTTTGGTGTTTTCTATTTTCCACATTGGTCACATTCACTTTAGTGACAATTTGTTCCTGCATGAAACAGAATTTATTAGATATAAACTGCTGGCAACTGGCATCTGCCGTCCCTGCTTCTTATTGCTTTCTTCTTTTTGCTTTTCTCATGTTGTGTAGCTTTCAACTACTTATCCCTTGCAGACTCTTTTTGTATTTTCTCATTTTTTCCATTTTTGTTCTGTTTTCTTTTCCTTTGGCCATATTTGCCAAGCTTCCTTATTTCCTTCCCAACTCTTCCTTCTTTCCGACCCAGTGTTGTTTCAGCTTTCGTTATCAAGAGCTGGTAGTTAGCTCTCAAAAGGTAAACAATGAAATGCAGAAAATAAAAGAAAGGTAAGGGCGTTTTGGAGAGATGATAAAACTTATCTCGGTATTTGTCGGCTGATTCCGCTGACAATGCCATGTATTTAAACTCTGACCCAGTTCGTTCCAATCATTATTCTGTCTCTGAATTGTTTCCAGCCCAAACCGATACTATTTTTTGATGCTTTTCTCTTTTCTGGTAGTCATCACGATCTCCCTACGGTGCCTCGAAAGTTTTTCACCAATAGAACTCTCTTATTTATTCTCTCAATCTCACAATCGTCTCGCAGTGCCTGTTAAGGTTTTCACTAACAAGACTCTTTCATTTTATTTCTCTCAAACTCACAGTCGTCTCACAGTGCCGGTTAAGGTTTTCACCGATGAGACTCTCTCATTTTTCATTATTTCTCATTTTTCCTTTTGTATTTTGTTTTCTTACCACAGGTGTTGTCCGATGTTTCGCTTCTCCTTCATTGCATTCGTTATCATTTTGGAATTGATCAGAAGGTCTTTCTTTGGACCGTAACATGACTTTTGGATGGGTTAAGAAAGAAAGGTACAAAGGCTCAAAATCTCACGAGGGTTCAAAGATATTTACAACTCTCGGAATTATTAAACATAACTTCTGCCCCAGTTTCAATATGTGGGGAATTTTTGGATTTTTTCTTTATTATGACTGAACCTCAAAGAGGCTGCCTACGTACCCTTTCGGGATCAAGTCAGACGTAGTTCATCCAACTTCATTAGTTAGATGGATTTCTTTTGACTTTTTCCCGATTTCTTTGTCTTTTTCTCTTTTTTTTTTTCATTTTTTCATTTTTTTTTTCATTTTGGCAATTTCGATCTTATTGCGCTAAAGCGATTCCGAGAGAGGGATATGAAAGAATATATTCATTAAGGCTCAAAGGGGTTATCAATGGATAAACTGTTTGGATAGAGAATAAAATGCCTTCGTCATTTCAATTCCAAAATCACAACAAAAATACAAAACACATAATTGAAAAGGAGTCATACATAGTATCTTTTGACTGCATCTGAATTGATAGCAGTCTCTACGCACTTTCCTTCAACATCTGTTAAATACAATGCTCCATTGGACAACACCCGTGATACCAAAAACGGTCCCTGCCAATTTGGCGCAAATTTGCCCTTTGCCTCGGCCCAATACGGTAAGATAGGTCTCAACACAAGCTATCCGACTTCAAACTTTTGAGGTCGTACCTTCTTATTGTATGCTCTGGCCATTCTTCGTTGATACAATTGCCCATGGCAAACTGCGGCCAACCTCTTCTCATCGATCATGTGCAATTGGAAAGCTTGGTGGCAAATTTTGAAATCATTTCTATACTTGTTATGACCCGACTGACTCGATAAGAGGGAGAGTAAAACAAAGTGTGAAGAATAAGGAGAAAGGAAAATACAATTCCTAACAAGAAACCTACAGAAGAATGACCTAATGGATTTTAAATACCGACTCTAGCGACCTTGACATGCACTTTTGGCCTTCTCCGTATAGCAAAGTTGATGTTCAACTCTTGTTGCAAAGTTCTGCTGTGAAACCGGTCTTCAATACTTCATTTCTTTAATCGACTTGTAGTACCCATAGGGTTTTCACCATCAAGCCTCTCTCATTTGATTTTTCTCTCAACTCATTGCCGCCTTACTATGCCCGTGAGGGTTTTCACCGATTAGACTCTCTCATTTTGATTTCTCTCATCGTGGAGTCTCGTGGTGGTTTTCATCATCTTGAATTCTTCATTCTCCTTTGTTCGGACTCAAGTGTTGCCCCTGATGTGATTCACCTTTATTTGCTTGACTCGGCATTTCTTGAAGATTGATCGGAAGGTCTTCCTTTGGACTGTAATGCATGATTTTGGATGGGGTATAGAAAAAAAATGGATAGAAAGGCTCAAAATTATTTCAATGTGGTTTAAATATTAAAACTTTTGGAATCTTATTTCTTCAACAACCCTAACTTCTGCCCCAGTTTCCTTCTTGGGGGATTTTTTTTTTGGATTTTTCTTTTATTGTGACTGAACCTCAGTGAGGCTGCCTACGTACCCTTTCGGGATCAAGTCAAACTTAGTTCAGATCATAAAATCGCTTCCTTGTTGCGATTTGACTTCTCCCGATTTTTTTTCTTTTCTCTTCTTTTCTTTTCTTTTTCTTTCTTCTTTTTTTTTCTTTTTCGCTTTTTCTTTTTCTCTTTTTTTTCTTTCTTTTTCTTCTTTTCTCTATTTGATTTCCCCGCTCAATCTTCAATTTTGTTGTTGATTCCGAAAGAGGGATATGAAAGAAAATATAATAAGGCTTGAAGGGATAACAATGGATAAAGTGTTTGGATAGCCGAATAAAATGCCTTCGTCATTCCAATCTTCGAGACCTACCAAGTACAAACTACACATTTAAACACCTTTCGACCGATTCACATATTTGCCTTCGGTATTTGACGATTCTCGGTGCCATTGGGCAACAATCGCAATACCACGAATGGTTCCTTAGCTTTGGGGTATTTTTGCCTTTGGCTTTAAATTGATGATGCATTTCGAAGGCATTTCTTTATGTTACGCTTTCCCCAATGTTCACTTGATTCCGGCTTTACAGTATTCCAATATGTTTTTATTTCTTCCGAGTATCATTACATCTTCAACATTGTTTCATTGACTTTTAAAAATCAGGCTTTGAATTATGTGCATGTCATGTTGCTAAAACCAGTATGAGAAGAATTGCAAAGTGATCAGAAATGGAATGACTAGGAATGATGGGAAACAAAGAGTTGTATTAAACTGATGGGTTGAAACAACAAGATGAACAACAAAATGAACAGACTAGACTAGAATTACAAACCTAGACGGCACTAAACAATTTTTATTACTAAACAAAGCAACGTGAAAGATATAAGGGTTTTGACTCTCAAGATAACGTCCGGATTACAACCCTGAAATAACCCGGGCAACAGAGATGACGCCAAAATAAACCACCAAAACTCCAGGAGGTGGAGCGCCTTCCCAATTGACAAGCATGACATCTTAGCCACTGTATTCTGCATTAAGATCGCTTTCTATTTAAATATCCTCAACTTCAATGGACAGCTTCCCAAGAAGAATCTCTTCACCCTCGTCATCGGGCATCATCCCCACAAAATGTGCAACGTTACGTACAGGTAGAGGATTCTGTGTAATGTTCAGGGTGCCAGTGTCTTGGACCGCAATCATTCCTGCCTGAATCATTCTTTCTATTTCCTCTTTCAAATTCCAACATCTTTCAACATCATACCCCTGAGCATTGGAGTGGTATACACATCGTGCAGTAGGATCGAAGCTTCTTGCAAGAGGATTTGGAATACATCTGGCGAGCGGCTTAATCAAGCCAACATGATTCAACCTTTCGAACAAACTCGCATAAAATTCTCCGATAGGGGTGAAAGCCTTTTCTCACTTCAGCAACCTTTCCTCCCTAAACGCCTTGTTTGGCCTGAAACCTGACCCAGGGGGTTTCCGGTATGTTTGTAGGGGTCGGTAGGCTTTTTGTGGAATTGGGTACTTGGAAGGTGAAGTGCGATTTTGGGTGCCCCGGGGAGAGTAGTCGGGTTGGGGATGGAAGTAGTATTGGGAAAGCATAGCTGGGGGACGAGTAATTGAGCTACTCGAGTGGCTAGAAAGGCTGCGATAGGCAGGTATATTTGGCATCGGGTTCAGTGTAAGGACCGGGTCCATAAAACTAGGTGGTGGCGGTGGTGGTGCTTTTCCATCCATCCATGCCCGATACATTTCAGCCACGTGTTGTCTTAATATTTTGACTTCTTCTACTAACATGTGGTTCCGTTCAACCAACTGTTATCGGGTACCGGTTCCAACCCACTCAGTCTTGAGATTCTCTGCCATTGTCCTCTGACCTTGTATTATAGGGAAGAGTTATTTTGGAACCACAACCAACCACCTTTCTGAAAATGGACACAACAACGAAGCCAGCATGTCAGCATTAAGGTATCCCGCTTATTGAACATTCTTTTTTTTTCTATTTTCTTTTCTTTTTCCCTTTTTGTGGTTTTTTCATTTTTCCTCTTTTTTTTCTTTTGTAGTTTTTTTTTCATTTTTTTTTGGTTATGGAAATGGTCGAATCCTATGTGGATTGCCTACATGTCACGACCCGGATTTTTCCCCCAACATCGAGATCGTGATGGCGCCTACTCGTGGTAGCTAGGCAAGTCACTGTATTCATACTATCCTGTTTTTAACACAATTTTAATTAAATAAATGCGGAATGTTTAATCAAAATGGAAATAACAATTCACAAGGTGAAAATCATACTAAAATCCTCTACCCCAGACGTGGAGTCACCAACTCACGAACTACTATGGAATACTACACATAAAAGTCTGAAAGAAATATAACATAATTCTGTTTGTCTCGGAACAAAGAGACTACAGCTAATAACATAAATAAAGAAAGAGACGCCGGGCCTGCGGACGTCCTGCAAGCTACCTCGGTCTCAAATATGATCAACTCCCACGCAATCTATTTACTGCTGTTGCTGCTCCTGATCGTAACCTGGACCTGTGCAAAAACGCACAGAAGTGTAGCATTAGCACAACCGACCCCATGTGCTGGTAAGTGCCTGGCCTATCCCGGCGAAGTAGTGACAAGCCTAGGACCAGACACTCACATAAACCTGTGCAATTCAATATATATATGTGTGTACCACAAAATAACAAGAAATAATCAAGTAATAACACAATAAGGAATATCTTAAAGAATTCAACAATTAACCAGAGTTAATAATTTCACAAAGAAAACAAAGTATAATGTAAACACGAATAATATCACTTCAAGAAATAGCAAGCAATTGCACGGCATCACCCTTCGTGCTTTTACTCTCATCCTCACCAAATAAACAAATAAAGTACACGGCATCACCCTTCGTGCTTTTACTCTCATCCTCACATCCATAGTACGGCATGATCCTTCGTACATGGTTCAATAAGAGGGCACGGCATGATCCTTCGTGCATAATCAATAAATAAACATGGCACGGCATTAACCTTCGTGCATAAATAAATAAACATGGCACGGCATCACCCTTCGTGCTTTATCACTCTTCCTCACCCAAATAACAATCACAGTTAAGGGCAGAGAAAGAAACAAGCAATTCATAAATCGTCCCATCAAGGGCAATCAATAATTATCTTCACAACAAGTCCCAACAAGGGAGAACAATAACAATTCACCTGTAATATATCTCAAAATATCATTTTCCAACGACTCACGGTCATACTAGACGCCGGTGTATGGATGCTCGTCACCACAAGCCCATACACCGCACTCGATCACATAACACATAACACATAATCTTATTCCCTCAAGCTAGGATAGAACAAACACTTACCTCGAATGCTTATGAACAATTCACTCCGTGGAAATGTCTTTTCTTTCAATTTGGCTCCAATCCAACCGTATCTATACACAATTGATTTAATATCATCAATTCTACTCAACAAACTAATTCTTAATACCAAATACAACTTTTACAACATTGTGCCATGAATAGTGAATTTCAACCCCGGGCCCACATGGTCGGAATTCGGGGTTAGGACCAAAATCCGGTTACCCATTCCCCCACGAGTTCATATATATAATTTGTTTCAAAATCGGACCTCAATTTGAGGTCCAATTCCCCAATTTATGAAAAACCCTATTTTCTAACAAAAACAAGAATTTCACCATGAAAATCTTTGATTTCTTATGAAAAACATGTTTAATGATGTTAGGAATTGAAAGAATTAAGTAAAAAGTGACTTACAATCGTTTTGATGAAAAAGAAATCTTTGAAGAATCGCAAATTGGTGTTTTGGTTTTGTAAAATGTGAAGAAATGACTGAAATTCGTGTTTTTCAGGCCTCTGTGTTCGCATTTGCGAACATGGGTTCGCAATTGCGAACCCCGACCAATTTCTGGAGTTTGAAAAATAAGCTAAGGGTGGGAAGTTCGCATTTGCGAACTTTTCTTCGCATTTGCGAAGCCAAGGCAAAACTGGGAAGTTCGCATTTGCGAACTATTGTTCGCAATTGCGAACACAGGCTAAATATTGGGAGGTTCGCATTTGCGAACTATTGTTCGCATTTGCGAACCCAGGCAGAATAGTGTCGAGTTCGCATTTGCGAACTATAGTTCGCATTTGCGAACACAGGCACGGTAGGGTCAAGTTCGCATTTGCGAACTATTGTTCGCATTTGCGAACACAGGCACAATAGGGGGGAGTTCGCATTTGCGAACTAATGTTCGCATTTGCGAACTCTGCAGAATAGTGGGGAGTTCGCATTTGCGAACTATTGTTCGCATTTGCGAACTCTGCAGACCAGTTGCAGACAACAACTTCTAACATGAAAAATTGATCTCGTGTCCTATCCAAAGTTCACCCGAGCCCTCGGGGCTCCAAACCAAATATGCACATAACCTCAAAAACACATTATGAACTTGTTCGTGCGATCACATCGCCAATATCACCTCGTTTTCATCAAATCAAGCCTCAAATGCATGATTTTCATACCTTTAGTTTTCAAAACTTTCAAACTTGGGACTCAAGGTCCAAAACATCTCAAACGACATCCAAATGTCACCAAACTTTACAGAAATCACATATATAATATTTAAGACTTGTACCGGGCGTCGGAACCAAAATACGAGCCCGATACCAAGGTCAATTAATTTATTTCCTTTAATAATTGCATCAAAAACAATTTCACATAAAAATTCATAACTTGGGCTCTAGGCCTCAGAATTCGACTTCGGACGCATGTCCAAGTCCCATATTTTCCTACGGACCTCTCGGGACCATCAAATCTCGGGTCCGGATCCGTTTACCAAAAATGTTGACCGAAGTCAACCATATCAATATTAATATCATTTTTATCCAAATTTCTCATAGAATTCATATTTTCTACCACAAAATCTTTCCGGCTACATGCTCGGATCGTGCATGTAAATCGAGGCAACATAGAATGAGGTTTTCAAGGCCTCGGAAGCTCGAAATGATTAATTAAATAAGTGATGACCCTTTGGGTCGTCACAATCTCCACCTCTAAAACAACCGTTCGTCCTCGAACGGACAAAAGAAAGAAGTACCTGAGTTGGGGAACAAATGAGGGTAGCGGCTCCGCATATCGGACTCGGACTCCCGGGTCGATGCCTCAGGAGGCTGACCTCTCCACTGAACACGCACAAAAGTATAACTCTTCGACCTTAACTGTCGAACCTGCCGGTTTAGAATGGCCACCGGCTCCTCCTCATAAGATAGATCATTATCCAATTGGACAGTACTGAAGTCTAACACATGTGTGGGATCGCCGTGGTATCTCCGTAGCATAGATACATGAAAAACTCGATGCACGGCTGATAAGCTAGGCGGCAAAGCTAATCTGTAAGCCACTCCTCCCACTCTGTCTAGAATCTCAAATGGGCCAATATACCTAGGGCTGAGCTTGCCTTTCTTCCCAAACCTCATCACGCCCTTCATAGGCGACACTCGGAGCAATACTCGTTCACCAACCATGAAATCTACATCTCGAACCTTACGATCCGCATAAGTCTTTTGCCTAGGCTGAGCTGAACGCAATCTCTCCTGAATAGTCTTGACCTTATCTAAGGCCTCCTGAACTAAGTCTGTACCCAACAACCGAGCCTCTCCCGGTTCAAACCATCCAACCGGTGATCGACATCGCCTACCATACAACGCCTCATACGGGGCCATCTGGATGCTAGATTGGTAACTATTATTGTAGGCGAACTCTGCTAATGGCAGAAACTGGTCCCACGAGCCTCCGAAATCAATAACACAGGCTCGAAGCATGTCCTCGAGAATCTGAATAGTCCTCTCTGACTGGCCATCCGTCTGAGGATGAAATGCTGTACTCAACTGAACCTGGGTGCCTAACTCCTGCTGAACCGCTCTCCAGAACCGCGAGGTAAACTGCGTACCCCGATCAGAGATAATAGATACTGGCACCCCGTGGAGACGAACAATCTCCCTAATGTAAACCTCCGCTAACCTCTCCGACGAGTAGGAGACAGATACTGGAATAAAGTGTGCTGACTTGGTCAGCCTATCAACAATGACCCAAATAGCATCAAATTTCCTCCGAGTCAAAGGAAGTCCAGTAATGAAGTCCATTATGATCCGCTCCCATTTCCACTCGGGAATTTCAATCCTCCGGAATACACCACCAGGTCTCCGGTGCTCATATTTCACCTGCTGACAATTTAGATACCGAGCGACATACGCAACGATATCTTTCTTCATTCTGCGCCACCAATAGTGTTGCCGTAAGTCCTGGTACATCTTCGCGGCGCCTGGGTGAATAGAATACCGCGAACCGTGGGCCTCTGCTAAGATCAACTCTCGAATCCCTTCGACATTGGGCACACAAACTCGACCCTGCAATTTCAATACCCCATCATCATCTAGGTTTACCCGTGTGGCACCTCCCCGCTGTACTGTATCTCTCAACTCACGCAAATGAGGATCATCAAATTGCCTCTCACGGATACGCTCTAATAAAGAAGAAAGAGCGACCGTGCAGGCTAACACTCTGCTAGGCTCAGAAATGTCTAATCTCACGAACCGGTTGGCTAAGGCCTGGACATCTAGAGCTAATGGTCTCTAATTGACCGGAATATATGCAAGACTACCCATGTTGGCATACTTTCTACTCAATGCATCGGCCACCACATTGGCCTTACCTGGGTGATATAATATAGTAACATTCATAGTCTTTTAGCAACTCTAACCATCTCCGCTGTCGTAGATTCAACTCCTTCGTTTTGAACAAATACTGTAAGCTTTTGTGATCAGTGTACACCTCACATGTCACACCATATAGATAATGCCTCCAGATCTTTAAGGCATGAACCACTGCTGCCAACTCGAGATCATGAACTGGATAATTCTTCTCATGTATCTTTAATTGCCTCGAAGCATAAGCGATAACCTTACCATCCTGCATCAATACCGCTCCAAGCCCTGTACGAGATGCGTCACAATAAACTGTATAAGGCCCTGTACCTGTAGGTAGTACCAACACTGGTGCGGTGGTCGAAGGCTGTCTTGAGCTTCTGAAAGCTCGCCTCACACTCCTCTGACCACTGAAACTGGACACCCTTCTGGGTCAACCTGGTCATCGGGGCTGCAATAGAAGAAAACCCCTCTACAAAACGACGGTAGTAACCTGCTAATCCCAAGAAACTCCGGATCTCGATCACTGAAGCTGGTCGAGGCCAATTCTGGACTGCCTCAATCTTCTTTGGGTCTACCTGAATACCTTTCACTGATACAATGTGACCCAGAAATGCTACCGAACTCAACCAGAACTCACATTTAGAAAATTTGGCATATAGCTGGTTATCTTTCAGAGTCTGAAGAACCACTCTGAGGTGCTGCTCGTGCTCTTCCTAGCTGCGAGAGTATACCAGGATGTCATCTATAAAGACTATCACGAACAGATCTAAGTAAGGCCTGGAATACTCGATTCATCAACTCCATGAATGCTGCTGGGGCATTGGTCAACCCGAGGGACATGACCAAGAACTCATAATGCCCATATCTAGAGCGAAAGGCTGTCTTAGGAATGTCAGCCGCCCTGATCTTCAGCTGATGGTAGCCTAATCTCAAGTCTATCTTAGAGAATACCCTTGCTCCCTGGAGTTGGTCAAACAAATCATCAATCCTCGGCGGTGGATATTTATTTTTGATAGTCACCTTGTTTAACTGCCGGTAATCAATACACATCCGCATCGAGCCATCCTTCTTCTTTACAAATAACACGGGTGCTCCCCAAGGGGAAACACTGGGCCTGATAAAACCCTTCTCAAGAAGGTCCTGCAACCGATCTTTCAACTCTTTTAGTTCCGGTGGGGCCATACGATAGGGTGGAATAGAGATGGGCCGGGTGCCCGGTGCCAGATCAATACACAAATAAATATCCCTGTCGGGTGGCATGCCCGGCAGGTCCGAAGGAAAAACCTCGGGAAACTCCCGTGCAATAGGGACTGAATCAATGGAAGGAACTTCGCGCCGGAATCACGAACATAAGCCAAATAAGCTAGACACCCCTTCTCGACCATACGTCGAGCGTTAACATAGAAAATAACAGTGCGAACGGAGTGGCTTGAGGTACCCTTCCACTCTAATCGGGGTGATTCTGGCAAGGCTAAGGTGACAATCTTAGCATGACAATCAAGAATAGCATGGTATGGGGACAACCAGTCCATCCCCAATATGACATCAAAATCTACCATATCCAAAAGCAACAGATCAACACGGATCTCAAGACCCCCAAATATAACTACGCACGAACGATGCACCCGATCGACTACAATGGAGTCACCCACTGGTGTAGCCACATAAACTGGAATATCCAGAGCATAGCTGGGCACAGCCAAATACGGTGCGAAGTAGGAAGACACATAGGAATAGGTAGATCCGGGGTCAAATAATACTGAAGCACCTCTGCCACACACAAGAATAGTACCTGTAATCACAGCATCTGATGCCTCTGCCTCTGGCCTCGCTGGTAAAGCATAGAATCGGGGATCCGCACCTCCCCTCTGAGCTGCGTCTCTAGGACGACCATCAACTGGCTGACCTCTACCTCTCGCCGGACGGTCTCCACCTCTACGGTCTCGACCTCCACCTCTATAATCTCTACCCCCGCCTCCGGCTGGCTGGGCAGGCTGAGGTCAGCTGGGGCCTGAATCATAGGACGAGGACCTCGCTGCTGAGAGTTGCCCGCTGCTAGAGGGCAATTTCTGATAAAATGACCTGGGTCACCACAACCGTAGCAACTCTTAGACTGATAGGGCTGCTGGCCCTGACGACCCGAATGGCCTCCACGAACACTCTGAAGAGGCTGAGCATTAATTGGAGACTGGTCTGAATAATGCCCCCGAGAACCACGATCACCCGATCCACCCTGTGAAGCCTGAAGGGCGGAATAAAAAGGCCTGGAGGACTGGCCTCTATCAAAGAATTCTCTACTACCAGAGGAAGAACCACCAAACCTGCCTGAATGACGAGGCCTCTTATCTGAAGAATAACCGCCACCCCTAGTAAGAGCCATTTCAACTCTGCGTGCTGCATTGGCTGCTTCCTGAAATGATATGTCATTCCCCACCATCTGGAGTCTAATCGGCTGATTAAGCCCATCTATAAATCTGCGGACCCTCTCCCGCTCCGTGGGAAGTATCACCGCTGCATGACGAGCCAAGTCGATAAATCTCGTCTCATACTGTGTAACTGTCATAGTGCCCTGATGGAGGCGCTCAAACTGCCTCCGAAGTACATCCCGCTGAGTAGCAAGGAGAAACTTCTCCATAAATAGTTCCGCAAACTGGTCCCATGATAGAGCTGGGGACCCTGCTGGTCGAGTCAGGCAATAATCTCTCCACCAAGTCTTGGCGGATCCTGCAAGTCTGAAGGTACAAAAATCAACTCCGTTTGTCTCCACGATCCCCATAGTCTTGAGAATCTCACGGCAACTGAATAAAAAGTCCTGAGGATCTTCTGATGCGGCTCCACTGAATGTAGTGGTAAATGGCTTGGAGAACCGATCAAGCCTCCATAACGAATCAGAAGTCATGACTGTTCCATCACCGGCATGAGCTGTGGTACCTGACTGAGTGGCCACAGCTGGCTGAATTACTGGTGCCTGAGGCTGAGGAGCTACTGGCTCCGGAGTATGAGCAATAGGAGTCTGGGCCCCTCCTCCAGCCTGAGAAGTGGT